>CAUYUJ010015988.1:127500-137500 GCA_963575745.1 Prorocentrum cordatum
AAGTAGTATAGTAGTTATTAGTAGTCGAGTAAGTCTTCGTCGTCGTCGTGGTGGAGTATGTAGTAGCAGCAGCAGCGCAGTGTAGTCGTCGTCTCGCGTAGCAAATAGTAGCAGTAGTAGTAGTAGTACTAGTAGTAGTAGTATTGGTAGGTCGTAGTAGTAGTAAAGTATTTTTAGTAGTAGTAGCAGTAGTAGTAGTAGTCGTAGTGTAGACGTAGTCGTAGTAGTAGTCGTAGTAGTAGTAGTAATAATAGTAGTAGTAGTAGTAGTAGTAGTAGTAGTAGTAGTAGTAGTAGTAGTAGTAGTAGTAGTAGTAGTAGTAGTAGTAGTAGTAGTAGTAGTAGTAGTAGTAGTAGTAGTAGTAGTAGTAGTAGTAGTAGTAGTAGTAGTAGTAGTAGTAGTCGAAACCAATTGCCCTAGCCAGCTCAACCTGCCAACCCGTCCAACCAGCCAGCCAGCCCACCCAGCCACCCCGCCACCTAGCCAACCCGTCAGCCAACCAGCCCAGCCGCCCACCCCGTCATCCCGCCAACCAGCCGATCCCGTCCGCCTGCTCTCCGTGCCCAACCAGCCACCCTGCCAACCCGCTCTCCCCCGCCGCCTGCCCTCCGTCACCGCCGAGAGGGGGGGAAGTGTTTCTTACCAGCGAAAACCAGAAAACTAGCCCTCCCAGGGACCAGCGGGACAGCGGGGAGGGGGCAAATCGCACCGTACTATGCAGGACCGGAAATGGCGGGGGGGTGCCCCCGGCACGGTTTTGGGCCTCAAGTGTGTAACTGTCGTCATTGTTCAACGTCCACCGCGCCCTCTTTCTCAATGGGAAGGCTCCCATCCTTGAAATTGTCGCCAATTTTGAAGCCCCGCGCGTGGCTTCTTAGAGAGCCGCCAAGAGGCCCCAGGAGGTCTCAGGAGGCATCAGGAAGCTCCAGGAGGCTTCAGGACGTCCCCGGAGGCCGTGGGAATCCTAAGGAGGCTCCAGGACGCTCCAGGAGGTCCCAGGATGCCCCGCGAGGTCCCACAAGGCCCCAGGAGGTCCCATCACGCTCCGGGCGTATCCTGAACGACCCAAAAGTTCCAGAACGCTGCGGACGCCCCTGGAGGGCTGAGGATACCCTAGGAGAGCCCAGGAGGTTTCAAGAGGCCGCAGGAAGTCCCCAGAGGTTGCTATCCCAGGAGGCCCCCGGGATTACCAGGAGGCTCCATGAGGTCCCATGGTCCTTCACGCCCGAGGTAGGGAGGGGGAGGCGGAGGAGGAGGAGGACGTGGAGGAGGCGGAGGAGGAGGACAAGGAGGAGGAGGAGGAAGAGGAGAAGGATGAGAAGGAGGACGAGCATGATGAGGAAAGGATGAGCAGGGTGACAGCGTGACGCCCCAGCAAATACACTTGGTCCAATTGGTTTCTTCCCCCGCGAGGGGCGTTACATGGTAGTGGTAGTAGTAGTAGTAGTAGTAGTAGTAGTAGTAGTAGTAGTAGTAGTAGTAGTAGTAGTAGTAGTAGTAGTAGTAGTAGTAGTAGTAGTAGTCGTAGTCGTAGTAGTAGTATTAGGTAGTAGTAGTAGTACGTAGTAATAGTAGTAGTAGTAGTAGTAGTAGTAGTAGTAGTAGTAGTAGTAGTAGTAGTAGTAGTAGTAGTAGGTAGTAGTAGTAGTAGTAGTAGTAGTAGTAGTAGTAGTAGTAGGTAGTAGTAGTAGTAGTAGTAAGTAAGTAGTAGTAGTAAGAAGTATAGTAGTGTATGTCGTAGTTTAGTAGTAGTAGTATAGTAGTAGTAGTAGTAGTAGAAGTAGTAGTAGTAGTAGTAGTAGTAGTAATAGTAGTAGTAGCCAAAAATATTAGCAGTAGTATAGTTGTAGTTGTAGTTGTAGTAAAAGTAGCACAGAGCAGCAGCAGCAGCAGTAGTAGTAGTAGTAGTAAAGTAGTAGTAGAATAGTAGTAGTAATGTAGTAGTAGTTTGTTGTTGTTGGTGATAGTAAGGTAGTAGTAGCAGTAGTTAATAGTAGTAGTAGTAGTAGTAGTAGTAGTAGTAGTAGTAGTAGTAGTAGTAGTAGTAGTAGTAGTAATAGTAGTCGTAGTCGTAGTCGTAGTCGTAGTCGTAGTCGTAGTCGTAGTAGTAGTAATAGTAGTAGTAGTAGTAGTAGTAGTAGTAGTAGTAGTAGTAGTAGTAGTACTACGAGTAAGCGTAGCAGTAGTAGTTTTGATGGTATGTATGAACAGGAGGAGGAGGAGGTTGCAGGACCAGTCCCATCCACCGCCGAGTGATTATTAGGGGGGTCAAATCTAAAGACCTCTTTTGGCTGCTTTGAACGACTGGCATGTGGGTCCCTGGAAATTTCGACGCTTTCCCCGGGACCGGTCTTTCGTCTTGAATCGTTTTCTGGCGGTTCCGAGGCCCAGCGAGGGCCCCCCGAGGCCGACCGAAAACGGCCATAAACCTCCCGTTCCCATGTTTGTTACGAGGCGATCGCGTCCTGGTCCTCACCCTCCCCTCGGGCGCCCCCGACATCTGGGATCCCTTCTCCCGCCGTCGGCGAGACTGCGGCCGCCGCGCCGCTGGCGGCGCCCTTCCCGGGGGGCGCCGGGCGCGGCGCCGCCGCGCCGGCGGCGGTGCCCTGCCCTGGGGGCGCCGGGCGTAGCGCCCTGCTCTTGGCGGCGGGGCGGCCAGGGCTGGCTCGCGAGGCGCGCGCGGAGCAGCCGTTCGAGCCGGGCCGGCCGCGCGGGCTGCCCGGGGCCTCCACCGCGGGGGCCGCGGGGGCGTCGGGGGCGTCGCCGCTGGCTGGCTCGGCGCCGTCGGGGACGGGCTCCTGTCCCAGACATGATCGCGTCGTGCGAGAAGAAATCAGGACGGGAGGTTTTGGGCCGTTTTCGGCCTCGGGGGGCCCTCGACGGGCCTCCCGGGACTAACTTTTTCGTCCCGAGGGCCGTCTTTTTAGTGCTCTGGGCCCCGCCGAAGATGGCAACCAAAAATCCTCCCGCAGTGGCTGCTATGCGAGAAGACCCTGGGATCTGGCGTTGCGGAACAAACCCAGACATGATCGCGTCGTGAAGGGATCAAGACGGGAGTGTTTTTGCTGTTTTCGGCCTCGGGGGGGTCCTCGACGGGCCTCGGGACCGTCCAAAAAACGGCTCGGGATGAAAAACTGGCCCCAGGAAAAAAGTAGTGACTTCCAGGGACCCCGTATATGAAAAGATCCAGACGTCGCAAGTCCAGGGTCGAGGATCCTCAGGGCGCGTGTTAGCGCCAACGTGTGCGATCCAGGCCTTACGATTTTGCCACTGGACGGTTTTCCGCCAGGCCCAGGGACCATCACAGATCGATCCAGTTCGGACAATGCAGCAGAACGATGGAGCCTAGGGCTCGGGTCGTGAGTTTTCGTCGCGACATTGCGAGTTTTTCGCGACGTCGGATCTCGGGGGACGCGTGCTCGCGCCAGCGTGTGCTTGTCCAGCGAGGCCCTTCAAATGCGACACAGGCGGTGCGACAAGGCCCAACGCGGACTGCGCGCGGTCGGCGGAACTGAGCAAGGTAAGCACACACTGGGCGATCGATCATGAGTATCATCGAGGATCCTTGATCGTCGAGGACCATCGAGGATCATCGAGGATCACCCCGAGGGTAATACACACACTGCAGCTAACACACGTCCTGAGGATCCTCGATCCTGCCGAGACCTCCGACACAGTGAATTTTCACACCGGGGGCATCCAAGGGGGCGTCCAAATGGGAGGGTCGCAACTCATGACCGGTGGCATGTGCGCGGCCAAGGGCGGGTAGGGACGTATGGAAATATGGCGAGGCGCCGCGAAAACTGGGGAGGCGTCATCATCATCATCATCATCATCATCATCATCATCAGCATCATCATCATCATCATCATCATCATCATCATCATCATCATCATCATCATCATCATCATCATCATCATCATCATCATCATCCTCATACTCATCATCATCATCATCATCTTCTTCTTCATCATCATCACCATTATCATTAGCATCATCATCATCTTCATCATCACAGTCATCTTCATCGTCATCGTCATCGTCATCATCATCATCATCGTCACCACCATCATCAGCAGCATCATCATCGTCGTCATCATCATTATCACCCTCACCCTCACCCTCATCATCATCATCATCATCATCATCATCAGCCTGATCATCATCATCATCACACCATCATCATCATCATCATCATCATCATCATCATCATCATCATCATCATCATCATCCTCATCATCATCATCATCATCCTCATCCTCATCCTCATCATCATCATCATCGTCATCGTCGTCGTCATCACAATCATCATCGTCGTCATCATCATGAGCAGCAGCATCATCATCACACAATCATCATCGTCGTCATCATCATTATTATCACCCTCATCATCATCAGCAGCATGATCATCATCATCGTAACTATCATCATCATCGTCATCATCATCAGCAGCAGCATCATCACATTAACTATCATCATCGTCAACATCACCACCACCATCACCATCATCATCATCATCAGCATCAGCATCATCATCATCATCATCATCATAATCATCATCATCATCATCCTCAGCAGCATCATCATCATCAGCATCATCATCATCATCCTCATCCTCATCATCATCAGCATCATCATCATCATCATCATCATCATCATCATCATCATCATCATCATCATCATCATCATCCCGAACGCCCCAGATCGGCGGCACTGGCCAGAAGCCATGGCAATAGGACGATGCGCCGTGAAAACTGCGGAGGTATCATGGCCCGCGCCATGAGATCCATCCCCCCCCCAGTCATCACCCCCCTCTTGGCCGCCCCCGCTCACAACATGGACCCGCAGAGGTCTGTAGACCGCTTTTCCAGGATAGGCTTTTTCGTCCCGAGGACCGTCTTTTTACTGCCCCAGGCCCCCCGACGATGGGAACAAAAATCCTCCCGCCGTGGCTGCTGTGCGAGAAGACCCTGGGACCTGGCGTTGCGAAACAAACCCAGACATGATCGCGTCGTGAAGAAATCAGGACGAAAGGTTTTTGGCCATTTTCGGCCTCGGGGGGCCCTCGCTGAGCCTCGGGACGGTAAAAAAAACGACTCAGGACGAAGAAACGGTCCCAGGGAAAGGGCGGGGACTTCAGGGGACCGCGTATTGAAAAAATCAAGACGTCGCATGTCTGAGAATGCAGCACCGCGCAAAATCATGACCGGATCCCTGGACCCCATCTTTCTACAGCCGGGGCCCGACACCAGTTAAAGTTGGCGGCGCGCAGAGGGGGTAGGGGGAGGGGGGAAGGCTTCTCAGAAGGAGGCTGCCTCTTAGAAGGCGCCAGCCTTACATTTGTAAGTGAGGCCCGCGCCTTCCGAGAAGCAGCCTCCCTCTAAGAAGACTTTCCCCCCCTCCCCCTTACCCTTTCTTCCGTGGCCGCCAATAGTGCCCAGCGCGAACCAAATGCACCTCCCTGGTCTCAGGGGAGAGGAGGTCTGGGGTGTGGTGGCGCCGCATCCTTCTTCGCCGAGGGGGCTCGCAGCATGGTGTCGAGGACGATGCTCGACAGCATCCTCTGCGCGGACAGCCGCGCGAGCAGCTCCTCGTGCTCCCGGGGGTTCGGGGCCTATCGAGGGGCGAGCGGCGGGCCGGGCACCGGGACTGGCTCGGTGGAAGCCCAGGCCCCCTCCCAGACCCCCGACGTCGAGATTTCTGTCGCAGCGTCAACCCCCAGAGGTCTGGACCCCTTCCCCGGGACTGGCTCTCCGTCCCGAGTCGTTCTTTGACGGCCGCGAGGCCTGGGAAGGGCCCCCCGGATTTGTTCACGACGCGAGGGGGCCTGGGCTCGGGTCGTGATAAAAACGTGGCGGACGATGTTCGGCTACTTTCGGGCTCCAGGGCTGGGGGAGGGGCCTGCCTCGGGATCGTCTGCACGCAAGAGTGCGCGGCTTTCTGCGGGCCGCGGGGGGTCCACACACAAGCGCGCAAGACGCTGCTGTCGCAGCAGTCGGGGGACCCCAATGGGCCCGCACCAAAGGTCACTCCGGCGAATGGTCACTCTTGCGTGTAGTCGATGTCGGGATCGTCAACAAAGAACAGGATGGAAGGCCGGTCCCCGGGAACAGGGGCCGAGAGGCCTCCGCGGATCCACGTCGGGCAAGCCAACCATGGCGTCAGAGGTCTGGGAGAGCACTGGACTGGGATCGGCGAGGCATCGCCAATGCATCGGCGATAGGCCCTCGATACTCCCGATGTCACAAGAGAAGGGGGGTGATCTGATCTGGCGAATATGGGGGTCCTCCTTCCTGTTGTCTCCCCCCTCCCCCTCTCCTCCCCTTTGGATCAGAACTACACCCGTCAATAGGTGCTGCCCGGGTGCCGGAGGCACGGGCCCATTTTCCCCCGAATTCTAGATTGGCACGACCTTCGGGTCGATCGGGAGTAGCGTGGCGTAGCGTAGCGTAGCGTAGCGTAGCGCGGTCTGATTTTGGGGGTTCTGACTTGAGCTTTCTTGGAGGGTCCCAGTGGTCTGGGCCAAAGGCCGCTCTTTTTCACGGCTGGTCTGGGAATGTTGCCCCCCCCCCCCCCCCCCATTATCATGAGAGTCGGAGCAGCGACACCGCACGCTCCTGGCTGGGCGGCGGCGGAGGAGGAGGAGGAGGAGGAGGAGGAGGTAGGAGGAGGTAGGAGGAGGTAGGAGGAGGAGGTAGGAGGAAGATGATGATGATGAGGAGGAGGAGGCGGAGGAGGAGGAGGAGGAGGAAGAGGAGGAGGAGGAGGGGGAGGAAGAGGAGGAGGAGGAGGAGGAGGAGGAGGAGGAAGGAGGAGGAAGGAGGAGGAGGGTCGATGCATCGCCCACCCGAGCCCCTCCCCGCCCTTGCCCCGGGAGCCTGGCCGCCCAGCTCTGCCGCCCACGGCGGGAACTCCTCCGCCGCACCCGCGGGGGCCGCGCTGGGCGCCGACGCGAGCCCCGCGCCCCTCCTTCGGAGAAGAGGGAAGGGGCTGCATGCGGGGCGAGCTTTCGGGGGAAGGGGCTGCATGCGAGGCAGACTTTCGGAGGCCCGCGGCGGAGCTCGCGGATGATCGGCGCGGGTGGCGCCCCTCCCCAGATCTCCGGGGACCCCCTGTTCTCCCGTCCTGGCGTTTCTGCTTCGCTTTCCAGCACTCAGGGGCTGTGGCCGCGGATTGGCAAAACAAGTCGTCACGAACATAGCAAGAATAACAAACAGCAATACCAACAACAACAACAACAACAACAACAACAATCATTTAAGACTGGGGACACTCCGTTCTCACCAGTGCCAGGGTTTTCATAGGAGGCGGGCAATACCCCCACTTTGTGGGGGGGCCGGTTCAAGCTCTACCAAATTTCCAAACGACTCTTCGCCACCACCCACACCCAGCTTCCCGCCCTATGACGTTCGGACACTTCACTTCGTGGCATGCGGACGACCGTGGCTACTATTCAGGGCCCCGCGGCCGACGACGACGGCGTGCGCGCGCGAAGAAAAAACGAATGTGTCCCGCATGGTATTATTTGACAGGGATGATGGCCCTGGCAGGTGCGCAACCGTTGTCGCAGAAGTTCGAAAAAGTTGCTCGCAAAAGCCCGTTTGACAGAAATGTTTAAAAAGTGTTGGGTTTCCTACGAATCCGCAAGAGCGCGCGGGATGAGATTTTGACATTTTTTTGTTGAAAAACCATTGGTTTTTTGATGTTTTTATGTTAAAATCGCTCCGAACACTAAGCTTTTGGAAGGATTTCGTCTTGCGCGCGCGAATGTCCACTTTACCTTATTTTTTGCAAGGGATTCTTGAAATTTGATTATATTAGAACAAGAAATGTCATTTTATAGTGTTTTTTGCAAGGGAAAACGGATTACAACAAAACAACCGGATCTGGACCCCATCCATTTTTCTGAAGCTTTCGCGAAAATGATGAAAATGTAGCTGCGGCCTAGGCGCGGCGGGGGGGCCGTGCACCAGGGGCCCCAACAATAATTATTCTTTAGAATTAATAATGTTCAACAACAACAACAACAACAATTACTAGCACGTGGGGACACTCCGTTCTCACCAGTGCCAGGGTTTTCATAGGAGGCGGGCAATACCCCCACTTTGTGGGGGGGCCGGTTCAAGCTCTACCAAATTTCCAAACGACTCTTCGCCACCACCCACACCCAGCTTCCCGCCCTATGACGTTCGGACACTTCACTTCGTGGCCTGCGGACGACCGTGGCTACTACACTGGCGCATGGGTACAGTGACTTGTTGTGGTAACATTTTCTGGACGCTAGCTTAGTATACGACTTTTCCCCCTGTTCCAACACTGGACACCTGTACTGGTTTTTGGTGCTAAAATTCCTCAGAAACCCAATGGTTGTTGAAGATTTCGGCGTGCGCGCGCGAAGAAAAAACGAATGTGTCCCGCATGGTATTATTTGACAGGGATGATGGCCCTGGCAGGTGCGCAACCGTTGTTGGAGAAGTCCGAAGCACGTGAAAAAGTTGCTCGCAAAAGCCCGTTTGACAGAAATGTTTAAAAAGTGTTGGGTTTCCTACAAATCCGCAAGAGCGCGCGGGATGAAATTTTGACACTTTTGTTTGAATTTTTTTTTTTTTTTTTTTTTTTTTTTTTTAAGTTTTTTATGTTAAAATCGCTACGAACACTAAGGTTTTGGAAGGATTTCGCCTTGCGCGCGCGAATGTCCACTTTACCTTATTTTTTGCAAGGGATTCTTGAAGTTTGGTTATGTTAGAACAAGAAATGTCCACTTTGCCTTATTTTTTGCAAGGGAAAACCGCCCGTAACAAAACAACCGGATCCGGACCAACCCGTTTTGCCGGAGACTTCCTCACGAAAATGATGAAAACATGGCTGCGGCCTAGGCGCGGCGAGGGGGCCGTGCACCAGGGGCCCCAACAATAATTATTCTTTAGAAGTAATAATGTTCAACAACAACAACAACAACAACAACAACAACAACAACAACAACAACAATCATTTTACCCGAACGCTCAGTGTTCTCCCCAGTGCCAGGGTTTTCATGCGACGCCAGCCAATACCCCCACTTCGTGGGGGGGCAATGCAAGCTCTACCAAACATCCACACGACTCTCGGGAACCACCCACACCCAGCTTCCCGCCCTATGACGTCAGGACACTTCACTTCGTGGCGCGCGGACGATCGTGGATACTACACTGGCGTGGAGTACACACCCGCAGAGGTTAATCACTTGTTTGGGCCCCGCATGTGCCCCGCATCGTGCATTTGTTGCGCATGATATGAGAGCAAGACAGAGAGAGAGAGAGAGCAAGACAGAGAGACAGAGAGAGAGAGAGAGAGAGCAAGACAGAGAGCCAGAGGAGAGCTACGGTGCGATTCGTGTGATTTTATGATGCGCGGTGCTAAAATTCTTAAAAACCCAATGGTTTTTGGAGATTTCGGCGTGCGCGCGCGAAGAAAAAACGAATGTGTCCCGCATGGTATTATTTGACAGGGATGATGGCCCTGGCAGGTGCGCAAACGTTGTCGCAGAAGTTCGAAAAAGTTGCTCGCAAAAGCCCGTTTGACAGAATTGTTTAAAAAGTGTTGGTTTTCCTACGAATCCGCAAGAGCGCGCGGAAGAACATTTTGACAATTTTTTCTTAAAAAACCATTGGGTTTTTGATGTTTTTATGTTAAAATCGCTACGAAACCTAAGGTTTTGGAAGGATTTCGTCTTGCGCGCACGAATGTCCACTTTACCTTATTTTTTGCAAGGGATTCTTGCAATTTGATCAAGTAAGAACAAGAATTTTCATTTTATAGTGTTTTTTGCAAGGGAAAACGGAGTACAACAAAACAACCGGATCCGGTAATAATTCACTTTTCTGAAGCTTTCGCTAAAAAATGATGAAAATGTAGCTGCGGCCTAGGTTTTGGAGGGGGGTCGCGCACCAGGGGTCCCAACAATAATTATTCTTTAGAAGTAATAATGTTCAACAACAACAACAATTACTAGCACGTGGGG
>CAUYUJ010015988.1:142500-175000 GCA_963575745.1 Prorocentrum cordatum
CGGCTTACGAGCGTGGGGGAGTGCCTTCGGTGGTCTGGGCCTGATCGGGCTCGGCACGGGCTGGTTGGTGGCTCGCGTGGTCGCCTCAGCTGGCGGCGCGTTCCCTCGAGGTGCGCGGCGCGTGGCAACGATGTGCGACCGCCTTTGCTGGTCCTCTTGGGCCGCTCAAGACGAGTGGCTGCCGTTAGCCGTGCCCTCCAGCGAACGGTGCATGCTGCGTGCGCCGCGCCGACCATTAAAAAAGGAGCACGAATCCTCGACGTTATACGTATGTTTCTATAGATTGTCCTTCTCCTGTGTACGCAGTCCTAGATGATTTACTGATGCTCCGGTCGCACAGTCCTGTGTACACAGTCCTATATGTGTACAGTCGCGCCCAAATGGTGGGGATGTCTCAGGCAATTCACCTGTTTTGGTCCGCATCATCCTCCGCTTTCGGAGCAGATTTTGAAGATGTCTCGTGCGAGGCGCCTCCTGAGGGGGGCCGCCAGGGCCTGGGGTATTGCACGGCCTCCGTTCGCGCCCAAATGGCGGGAATGTCTCAGGGGGTTTGCCTGTTTTGGTCCTCAACATCCTCCGCTTTCGGAGCAGATTTGGAGGATGTCTCGAGCGAGGCGCCCAGTTTCGCCCCCCAGGGGGGCCAGATTTTGAGGATGTCTCGATCGGTTTGCGTGTTTCGGTGGCCAAGCTCGTGGGCACATATTCTCCCCAGGATGCCACAGGAGGCTCCGGCAGGCTTCAGGAGGCCCCAGGAGGCCACATGAGGTCCCAGGAGGCATCAGGAGGCATCAGGAGGCCACAGGATATTCAAGAGGCCACAGGGTGTCCCAAGAGGCTCCAGGAGACCCCAGGAGCTCCAGGAGGCCTCAGGAAGCCACAGGAGGCCCCAGGAGGCCACATGAAGCGCCAGGAGGCCCAGGCAACATGAGGCCCCGAGAGGCCCCAGGAGCAGGAGGCCTCAGAAGGCAACAGGAGTGGCTCCAATCCCATGTGGTTTACGTATGCTCCTACAGATTGGGTTGGGCCGCACCTGCAGCACGAATCCTTGATGTTATACGTATGTTTCTATATAGTCCTTCTCCTGTGTATACACTCCTTCATGCTGTACGTCTGTTCCTGTAGATTGGGCCTCCCCTGGGGCACGAGTCCTTGGTGTTTTACGTGTGCTCCTATAGACTGCCCTTCTCCTGTGGCTCCAATCCGCAATGTTTTATGTACGTCTGATCCTATAGATCGGGCTTCTCCTGGGGCACGAATCCTCCCTAGGAGGTCCCAGGAGGCTCTAGGAGCCTCCAGGAGGCTACGCGAGGCTCCAGGAGGCCTCAGGAGGCCACTCGAAGCCCCAAGAGGCCCCAGGAGGCCCCGGGAAGGCCCAGGAGGTTTCTGAAGGCCCCAGGAGGCCCCAGGCTCATGCGCAGAGACACGCTCGTACTACCGAGACTCACTCACGCTCCAATCCGTTCGAAGCTAGATTCATGACCAGACCGTCACAACTCAAGCCCGCTTACATTCGAAAACTCTTGCGCCTAGACTCTCACGGCGGAGAGGTCCATGCGAATAGATGCACATATGGGGAGCTCCACGCAGTGAATACTTTTGTGCGACGCGATCCTGTCTGGGTCCGAAACCTCCTGTTCCTCTGATGTACCCCTGAGATCAGACGTAGCGAAAACATACAACATCGCACAACAATTACGCCTGGAGCCCAAGACCCCCTCTTCCTGCGCCATTTCTCGATCCGGATCGATATGTGAAGGCCCCGGGCCCCAAGAATGCGAAAACACGCCTGGCCCGAAGAAGAGTTGAAACGCCAGGAGCTCAGGGACTGCCCTTCGGCTCCTGGCGCCCGCCGGGGCTGTCCTCGGGGGCTCCGGGATCGGGGAGAAGCCCGCCTTCAGTAGGGCGTCCATGACAGAACTGAGTTGCCCCCAAATGGATTTGTTCGTTGAGAATAAACGAAACGTGCGCATCATGCTCGTAGATCGGCCAGCATGATCTGTATTTGTTGTGTACACCAAGGAGGAAAACAGTTGTGGGGCAATTCAATTCTGTGGGTGAGCGTTTTCTTATTCGGCGTTTCGGCATTGGGTGGAAGGGGGGGGGAGGGGGGGAGGTGTCTGGCTCTGGACCCAGCAGTGCGTCCTATGGGGAAGACTCTGCTCGAAACAGGCGCCAAAAGCAGCCAAGGGCTACTCCAGGGAGGGGGGGGGTGCGAGGGCCCGCGCCGATCGGCAAGACAACGAATAAGAAAACGATCACTGGACGATCCCCGACGCGCCGCCGGAGGCTGCCACAGCCCGCCAGCGGCGGAGGACGAGCTGCCGCCCGCCGTGGTGGCCAGGCGGCTGTGCGCCGCCTCCGTGGAGGGCGTGCTGCGCGGCTGCAGGGCCGGGCCCTTGCCGTCGCCGAGGCCGGCCAGGCCGCCGCCGGTGTGCAGGGCCGCCTGCCTTCCGAAGACCGAGCAGGAGATCGAGAGGAGCGAGAGGGCCCGGGATCGAGAGGGTCGAGGGCCCTCTGGATCGAGGGTGGTCGAGGGCCAGGGAGGAGATCGAGAGGAGCGAGAGGACCCCCTCTCGGGTGAGGCAAGGAATCGGGGCGGCAGGCGTGTCCGCATGTGTTCTGCCTCTGGCGGCCCCATGCGGACCCTCGGCGCCGTCCACAAACCGACCCGCGATGAGAACCCGCTGCAGGGGACTGGGTCGAGACCTCCGGAGGGTCGACGCTGCGAGACGCGGCGTCGGGGGTCGAGGGGCCGAGCATCGGGAAGGCTCGAGGGCCCTCTCGGCCGAGGGTGGTCCAGGGCCGAGGGTCATGCTGCTCCCATCGTGCTCACGGACCACACCCCAGAAACAACGTCGAGCACCCCGGAAAGCATCGAGACGGCGTCGAACGAGGATCGCCTCCCGGGGCCCGACGCGCGAAGACCCTCCCGCCTCGGTGCTCTCCGGGTGCCCGAAGTTCTTCCCGGTGGCCAGGGCGAGTGCAGGCGGGAACAGCACAAGTCGAGGGGAGCTCGAGGACCGCGAGGGCCCAGGATCCGGGGGGGGGGCGAGGGCTCCCCGGGTCGAGGAGCACAGGGGGGGAGGTCGAGAGGACCTCCGACGGCGTGGTGGCGGGTCTCGGCCCGGGCGGAGGAGGAGGGCCCGGTGCCGCGACCGTGCCGTCGGATCGTCGGGGCGTTGACCGGAGGGACCCCCAGGCGGGGAGCGAGGCCCCTGCTTCCCAGGGGTGAGACTTTGACTTCCCGTGGAAAGCCTCTGCAGGAAAGCCTGAGGCAAGCTGTTGCACCATCAAGGAACACCGAGCCTCCCCCCCCCCGAAAAGGGTTCCTTCTTCAGCGCCCCGACTGTCTAGATTCGCCGCTGCGGGCTGCCTGGGAGGCCCTCGTCTCCCCCACGACTCTGGGCCGCAGCAATAGCGCAACACGCAACCCGTAGCGTGCTGCGGCGGCGAGCGAGGAGAGGAAGCGAGGAGGAGAGGGCCCTCTCCGAAGGCGGCGTGCTTTCTCAGAAGCTGCCTCGCGCCTTCTGAGAGGTGCTCTGCGTCCTCGGGGAAGGCTCAGGACACGTCTCAAAGGCCGGGGGGCGTCCGAGCCCTCTGAGAAGACCTTGCTTCCCCCCCGGGCTCCCCGCCGAGGTCAGCGCGGATTTCTCCGATCGGCACTGGACCCCCTTCCCTCCCTGGCGCGCTCCGCGGGACAGGAGCGGCGCCGGAGGCGCTGCCATGGGGGGCCGCAGCGCGGATCCAAGAAATCCGCGCGGAACTCCGACAGTCTTTGCTCAAACGCTTTTGTCTCTTCCTCGACTACTGAGATCCGCCGTTGCAACAAAAAATGCAACATCAAAAAAAACGACTGGAGCCCCAGACCCCATCTGTCTGTGCCATTTTCGAGCTGGATCGATCTGTGAGGGTCCCAGGACGCGACATGAAGCGAAGACGCCGGTCCCAGACCCCCGACGTCATGATTTTTTCATGACGTCGACCCCCAGAGGTCTCGATCCATTCCCCTGGACCAGTTTTTTCGGCCCGAGACGTCTTATGACGGTCCCGAGGCCCGGTTGGGGCCCCCAGGGGCCGAGAATAGCGAAAAACCTCCCGCCATGATTTCTCCAGTGAAAAGACCGCAACGCCAGGATCTCAGGCTTCCTCGGCTGCCTGGGCATGAGCACCGGGGCGAGCATCGAGGCGGCCGCCGCCGTGCCCAGCGGCGGCGCCGTGAGCGGCCGGCGGCGCGGCGTGGCCGCCGTGGCCCGCGGGTGCGCCGCGTGCGCGGCGTCCAGCGGGGAGAGCGGGGAGAGCTCGCCGCCCAGCGTGAAGGGGCTCTCGCGCGTGGGCGCCCAGGACTGCGGGCTGCCGCTGCCCTGCAAGCAGGGTCGTCTCACAGTGGTATCGAACTATGGGCGTTTTGTCGCTCTGCCCTCAGGACCCCCTCGCGTTGTGACAAAAAGTCACGGCGGGAGGGTTCTCGCTACCACTTTCTGCCGCCGGGGGCCTCGGGGCCGTCAAAAAAAGGATTCGGGACGGTCCTGGGGGAAGGGTCGGGGCTTCCAGGGGCCCCGTATTGGAAAAATCAAGGCGTCGCATGTCTGCGGAGATCCTGGCGTCTCAATGTTTTCGAGCTGGACGTTTTTGTTTTTCTTTTTTCTGGGCCCAGGGACCCTCACAGATCGACTCAGCTAGAAAATATATATAGAAAGGCGGGGTCTACAGGGCTCTGCGCGTGATTTTTGTTACGAGGTTCCATTTTTGGGGGGCCACGTCGGATCTCAAAGCAGATCCACCCAGCTCGAAGAAGGATACGGAAAGGTGGGCTCTAAAGAGCTCCGGGCGTGAGATTTTTACGAGGTTGCATTTTGTTGACCGCGTCGGAGCTCAGGGCGGATCGGCCCAGCTCGAAAAAGGATGCAGAGAGATGGGGTCTATAGGGCTCCAGGCGTGACTACTTTTACGGGGTTGCAACCCCAGACATGCGAGGTCCAGATTCCTCCAAAACGGGGTCCCAAGAAGTTCCCAGCCTTTCCCCGGGGACCCGTTTTTCGCCCTGGGTCGTTCCTTGACGGCCCCGAGGCCCGGCGAGGGCCCCCGAGGCCGCAAACGGCCGAAAACCTCCCGCCCTGATTTGGTTTATATGTATGTATATTTAAATATGCTTAATAATAAAAATACTACTGCTACTACTACTACTACTACTACTACTACTACTACTACTACTACTACTACTACTACTACTACTACTACTACTACTACTACTACTACTACTACGACTACGACTACGACTACGACTACGACTACTACTACTAATAATACTAACAATACTAATAAATTAATACTACGAATACTAATATTAATAACTTTAATAATAATAATAATAATAATAATAATAATAATAATAAATATAATAATAATAATAATTTCTTACTGATGTAAGTGAAATGAAAATACATTACTAATACGAATACTTCATATAATAACAATGGTAAGAACAATAATAACAATAACAACAATACAAATAATATTAATAGTAATACGAATAATAAAGATGATACGAATAATAATAATAATAGTAAGAAGAAGAAGAATAATGATTATAATAATAGTAATGATAATGATAATAATAATAATAAGAAGAAGAAGAAGAAGAAGACAAAAAACACGCGATCGTGTCCGGGACTTTCTCGCTACGCGCGTCGGATCTCCAGCGGGTGCCCCCCCCCGAGGCCGCCTCCGGCGCCTCGGCGGGCCCCCGCCCCGCCAGCACGCCGAAGGCGCCGTCCAGCACCGCGACGCCGGCCGTGGACGCGGACAGGGGCCGGCTGCTGGCGCCCGCCACGCTGCCCACGCGGGACGTCCAGGGGCTGTCCTTCAGCAGGGCTGACCCCAAACTGTGCTCTTCGTTGTCGTTTTGTTTTCGTGCTCTCTCGTTTTGTGTTAAGTCCGCCTTTCACGCCGAACGAGGTCGAAGCGAAAACGGCCCTCGAAATCGCCAAAACACCGCTTGGGCCCAGCCCTGTCCTTCGGGGAGGCCACCGCTGGGGGGTCTTCGTCGGACCCAGACCAGGACGTGGTGGTTGCGTACACCAAAAATCAAAACGGGAGGTTTCGGGCTGTTTTCGGCCTCGGGGGGCCCCTCGCGGGGCCTCGGGGCCGTCGGAGGAAGGACTCAGGCGAAAAGCCTGTCCAGGGGAAAGGGTCGTCCAGGGACGCCGCATTGAACAAATCTGGGAGGGAGCGTGATCCACCGCCGCTTTACTGTGGAAAATTCCCCCCCCTCCGCCCTCTTCCTCTGAAACCTGCGCGCCACCCCCCCCCTCCGAAAATCCCCCCCCCCCTTCCGCCCGGCAAACCCCCCCCACCCCCGAACCCCCTCCCCCCCCTTTCCGGAAAACCAAGGTTCACTACCGGTTCGAGACGCCCCCCCCCTCTCCTCCAAAAAACTGGAAGGGGTTCACTACCGGTTCGAACCCCTCCCCCCCCCCCTGCGGAAAACCAGCGGGGGTCACTACCGGTTCGAACCCACTCCCCCCCTCCAGAAAACCGGGGGTTGTCACTACCGGTTCGAACCCCTCCCCCCCCCCCACGCTTACCACCGGCAAACGAATTTTGGGTTTCTACCACCGTCCGCACCACATCCCCCACTGCTGTCCCCAGCGCCACTGTCCTCACCACCACTGTCCCCACTGTTCCCACCACCGTCCCCACTGTCCCCACCAGTGCCCCCACCACTGTCGCACTGTCCCCGCTGTCCCCACCACTGTTCCCACCACCGTCCCACTCTTCCCACTTTCCCCACGGCCCCAACCACTGTCCCACTGTCCCCACTGCCCCACTGTCCCACTGTCCCCGCCGCTGTCCCACAGTTCCCACCACTGTCCCCACTGTCCCCACCACTGTCCCCACTGTACATCTGCCCCATTGTCCCACCGCCGTCCTCGCCACCGCCCTCACCACTGTCCCCACCACCACTGTCCCCACCACTGTCCCACTGTCCCCACCACATTCCCACTGTCCCCACACCACTGTCCCCACCACCACCGTCCCCACCACTGTCCCACAGTCCCCACCACTGTCCCACTGTCCCCACTGTTCCCACCATTGTCCCCGCTGTCCCCACCAGTGCCCCCACCAGTGCCTCACTCTCCCCACTCTCCCCACCATTGTCCCACCACGGTCCCACTCCCCCCACTTTCCCCACAGTCCCCACCACTGTCCCACTGTCCCCACTGTGCCCACCACTGTCCCCCTGTCCCCGCCGCTGTCCCACTGTGCTGTCACACCGTCCCCACTGTCCCCACCCCTCACCACTGACCCCACCACCACCGTCCCCACCACTGTCCGCACCACTGGCCCACTGTCCCCGCACCACTGTCCCCACCACCACCGTTCCCACCACTGTCCCAGTATACCCACCATTGTCCAACTGTCCCGAGGAGCGGGGATCGTTTGCCGGCGGCGAGGGGAGAGGGGGTCGAACCGGTAGTGACCCCCCCAAGTTTTCGAGGGGGGGGGTTCGAACCGGTAGTGGCCCCCCCCTTTTCATGATGGACTCGGGGGGGCGGGGGGGAGGGGTCCGAACCGGTAGTGACCCCCCCCCCGGTTTTCGAGGGGGGGGACGGGTTGGGAACCCCCAGTGGAACCCCCCAGTTTTCCGCCAGCAGCGGTAGAACACGCTCTTTCGAATCAGGACGCCATGACTGGGAACATAATCGCGTCGAACAAAAAAATCAGGACGGGAGGTTCTTGGCCGTCGTTTTCGGCATCGGGTGGCCCTCGCGGGGCCTCGGGGCCGTCTAAAAAGGACTCAGAATTTAGGGTCGGGGCTTCCAGGGACCCCGTATTGAAAAAATCAGGACGTGGCATGTCTGAGACTGGGAGGTCTTCATCGGAAGGAATGAACAAAATTTAAGCCCCACTGGGGGGCTACTACGCCAGATTAGGCCGTGGATTAAGCGGGACTATAAGCCAGATGAAGCGGGAGTCAGCCGGATTAAGCGGGATGAAGGAGGATTAAGCCGGATTTCGGACCAGGGCGAAGTCAGAAGTGCACCTCCCAGGAGTTGCATCCGAACTGTCCAGCACGTCCACGCGGGACTCCGGGCGCGAGCTCCTCAGCGCCGCGGCGGCGGCGGCCTCGACGAGCTCCGGCAGCTCCCGCACGGCGCGGGCTCGGGCGGCCAGCTCCGGCGTGGGCGCGGCCGCGGCCGGCGGCCCGGCGGCCGGCAGGACGGCCACCTCGGACACCTCGTCCACGCAGATGCGGCCGGTGGAGATGTCGTGCATCTCGTCTACCCCCATCACCTGCTCCGCGATGGTGTCCGCCAGGGTCGTCGAGGACGCGAGGCGCGCGCGGACCACCTCGGCGCCCACCTCGTCGCCGTCCGGGCCGAGCACCTGGAAGCCCGCCAGGCGCAGGTCGATGGCGCCGCCCGCGGGGAACGACACCGAGACCTGCCTCGGCATGACGTCGTCCCCGGCCTCGTGGACGATGGCCCACCTTCGGGGAGACGTAAGACTCGGGCTCGGGGGACTCGGGTTGGTTGGCCTGACGAGGCCATCATGAAAACGACGAGGCCCAATCCGAAATCCGACGCGAGCTCCCGCTGCAAACATCCCACGCAGAGCGGACCGTCCAAACCAAAGACACGCGCCCCGCCAAGAAGCGTCGGCAAACCCGAGCTCCGGCTTACTCGAGTCCTTACGTTTCCCCGACTCAGATGTCTCGACCCATTCCCCTGGACCGGTTTTTCATCCTGAGTCGTCTTCTGACGCTCCCGGGGCGCGGTAGGGGCCCCCCGAGGCCGAAAATAGCAAAAAACCCTCCCGTCGTGATTTTTTCATTCCCGACACCGAACGGCGCCCTCGAAGGCGGCCCGCGCCCGCGCATCCGCTGCCAGCCTCGCCCAGCTCACGTTCCTTGAGGCCTCCTAGGTGGGGTCCGAGTAGATGGGGTCGGACGATCGCGCCGCATCGCCGATACATCGGCGATGCACCGGCGATGCATCGGCGACGTCGATGTGGGGAAACACGCGCTCCACATCGAGCCGCATCGTCAGTGCATCGACGACGCGGCGCGACCCTCCGACACCATCTGCTCGGACCCCACCTGGGAGGCCTATAATAGGGGGAAAACGAACCTACCTCGCTTTTGACCACCCTCGCTTCCAAGAGCTACCAAGCGACGCCAAACTACGGCCGCACTGGTCAGGCCGCTCGACGGGGAGGCGCGTGGTATGACCTGGTTTTGCCTGGAAGCGAAAGCGGGGTAGGCAATCCACGCTCTGATACTATAAGGAGCTCCGCAGGGAGACGGAGAGGGCCACCGCGCGGCCGCCGTGGGCCCGCGGCACGGCGCCCGCGTCCATATCCGCCCCCCAAGGCCGAGCACCGCGCGGGGCCGGCGCGCCTCCGGCGCCCCGGCCTGCTCGAGCTCGATCCCCCCCGGGGGTGGGGCCCGCAGCGCGCCGCCAGGACCGCTGCTCGAGCCTATATATAGACCCCCTCGGGCAAGAAGAAGATCATGACGGCAGGCTTCTCGGTGGTTTCGGCCTCCGGGGGCCCCTCCAGGACCTCGGGGCCGTCCAAGAACGACGCAGAACGGAACGCGGGTCCAGAGGAAGGGGTCGAAACCTCTTGGGGTCGACGCTGTGACAAAAATCATGACGTCGGGGGTCTGGGCCTAGGGCCCGCAGCGCGCCGCCCGGACCGCTGCTCGAGCCAGGGCCCTGATCCGACGCAGCGAAAAAGGCACACAACATCGCACGACACCACGCCCAGAGCCCTGGACCCCCTCCCTCTGCGGCACCCCCCACCGGTCTGCGACACTCTTCGAGCCGCACCGAGCTGCGAGGGCCCCGGGGGCCCGAACACGGGGCGAAACCGCCCAGCTCGGAGGAAAATCGCGACGCCATGGGGTCCCGAGGGGAGGGCGGGCACGCGCAGGCCACGGCGAGGCCCCGCCGCCGACTGGGCCTCACCCTGCAGGGGCCTCACGGCCCGCCTGGCGCCGGTCCGCCGGACAGGTCGGCCAGATCTCGAGCGCAGGGAGGCGGACTGGAGGGCGGGGCGCAGAGCAACATACCCAGAGACGATCGCGGCGTAAAAAAATCAGGGCGGGCGGTTTTTGGCCGTTTTCGGCCTCGGGGGGTCCTCGCGGGGCCTCGGGGCCGTCAAAAAAGGACTCAGGATGAAGGGGAAAGGGCCGGGCCTTCCAGGGACGCCGTCTTGAGAAAATCCGGACGTCGCATGTCTGGGTATACAGAGGCAGCGGGAGAGCAGCGAGGGCCCGGTCTGCTCCACAGATGTGCAGCCACTGCCGATGGCCGCTTCTCCTGCCGCCCTGCCCTTTCCTCCCGCGCCCGCTCCCGCCGCGCGTGCCCTGGCCGATGGCCCGCGGGGGTCGGCCGAAGCGGCCGCGGGGCCCCTGCGCTCATCGAAGGAGGGAGCCTAGGTTCGTACATGTTGTGTGCAGCGTAGGGTGCTGTTGGCTGTCTCGTGGAAGGGGTGTACAGTCGGCCCGTATCATAAGGATGCGCGATAAGGATGCAAGGGCCTTCGACGCCCATTACGAAGCTTGTCGAGCGGGGCGCGGCCAACGAAAGTGGCCAAGGATGGACCACAAGGAGGCAAGGATACCCTTGGGAAGGATGCCCATACAGACTAGGCGGACTGACTGTAATGATCGGCGGCGAGCGAGGGGAGGAAGTGAGAAGGAGAAGGTCTTCTCAGAAGGCTCAGAAGTCCCTGGGCCTTCTGAGAAGTTTTCTCGGCCTTCCCCGCAGACACAGAAAACCTCTCAGAAGGCGCGATAGCTTCTGAGAAGTTCCGCCGCCTTCTGAGAGGGCCTTCTCCTTCTTACTTCCCCCCTCGCTCGCCGCCGAATTGAGGCTCGCTGGCACGGCTGTGAAGGAAAAAACGTCTGGGACCCCGAGCTGTAGCTGTTGTCTTCGAGGTTGGAGGTTGAAACGCCTGGACCAACACAACTGGCACAAGCGGGGCTGATCGACAGATACTCACGCTTCAAACATCATGCTGCCTTCGGGGATCCGCATCATGGCATTGAGTTTCCTCTGTATTCCAAACGACTCGATGGCATCCCAATTTGGTTTGAATGTCGCCAACTGGAGGACTACTGGAAAACGCCAGCACCCTAATCTAAACGATAACACTCGTATCAGAAATTGGGGTAGAGAGTATGCTGAATGGTGAATTCAGATCAGCGGCCGTGATGTTCAAATTCCGATGCACCTTCTCAATAAGCCATGCTGCAATAGTTTTCTCTCTCGGGTTGACTTGGTGAAGATTCCCTTCTGTGACGACTGTCCGGAATTGCCCCTTGGCCTTAGAGCGGACGTACTCATTATATTCTCTGATGCGCTCGTGACGACCACAGCCATGGAAACAACAAGGGTCAGCCTCATGCAGCATTTGCAAGCTTGCGCGGTGAGATTCTAGAGCTGCAAGCACATACAAAGCCGTGTAGTTGCCAATACGAGCCCAATCGTTGTCACAGAACTGCTCAAAATCCCATGACGTGTGGCGGAAATCGCACGGCATGGATCCGGCCACTGGTATGGACAGCACGATGCGAGGATCTACTGCCGCCACCAAGGTGGTCGACCAGCCTCCTCCACTCAAGCCCATCATCACAATCTTCTCGTAGCCCATCACACTTTTTGCATAATTGATTGTATTTATGGCGGGTTCAAGGAAAAAGCGGACCCAGGGGAGCCCATCATCCTGGAAGGCTTTGAACCATGCATGGTCATGTGGACCCGAGGGCTGGTTGTTGCAGTCGTGGAAGGGCATCATCACCATTGCAACATCGAACCCCATCTGATTGAGCCAGTCTGCCACGCCATCTGTGTCTCCAAATGTGGGACAACCCTTCGAAGTGCCATGACCATTGTGAAACACCACCAGCGTTGTCCCTTGACGAGGTCTTGCAGGCTCCGACGGTTGATCTACCTGGTCGATCCAATAGTTGGGTGCAATGCCTGAGGTATTAAAAGTGATGTAGACTCTAGACTGCAATTCCAGCGTGTAACTTGCATTGACTTTGGCATCCATTATCCAAGTTAACTCGGTCACATTCACAGCACTTGCGCATGCATCCTTGGAGCCGTTGCCCCAGACTGAGTAAAGGCAGTCGGGAAACTGATGCATGGCTGTCGAAGTCGATATCTTGCTTGGGCGTGTCTGGTTTGGGAGCTGGGGCTGCCCAAACATTGCCTCGATCAAACGGGTGCGCAGCTGAATCCAGTCTGGACTCTGCGGAAGGACTGGATATCCATCGGAAGTGCAGCCTTCCAATTTCGACCCTTCCGCTGGACAGACGTCATCGGGCCACCCAGTGGAACACTCGAACGCGACTGACCAAGCGGCCAGCTGGCAGACGAAAAATACGAGCGCCTGCATGAGCCCTCGAGCCGAGAAGCCCACGAGCGTAAGCTGCCAGCGTCGAGCGCGGCCCCTCTTGAGCCAAAACGGCAGCGCAGCAGCTTCGCAATTGCTCAGCCCACGCGGTAAACAGCCCCAGGGACAGCGCTGAAGAAACGAAGCACAGTCAAAACATGGCCACGAGAACGCGGGTCAAGGGCATGCGCCCCGTCGCCGAGGGACTGAAGCCCTATAGAGTTACCCCAAACGGATGGCATCCCGAGGTGGACTTTCCAGAGCAACACTCATCGGCACATCGTCGCAGCGGCAGGATACGCATGCGGATTGCCTCGTGGAGCCGGTAACGACTGGTTCGCAGCGTAGGGTCTGGCGTCGAAGCTAAAATGGTAACCTGTGTACGGTGGAGGTTTTAGACAAGGATGCCAGCGTTGAGGAACGCGGAGGCCCGAATCGGCGAAGCTCCTGCACTTGTGAAAAGGAACGGTCGAGACCCTGGACAGCAGGGTGTGCGTGCCCATCATGACTGAAGCAAGCTTCCCTGACCCTGAACTGCGCCCTCCAAGCTCTACAATAGAAGGCATGTCCGAGGGCCCCGCCTGCAAGCAACGCTTCGAGACAGAACGCCTCCACCGTACTGAGGAGATCGGCATCTGCCGCAGAGGCGATTTGCAACAGGTGCAGGGAGGCCGCACGCGGGGAAGGCCGCCAGCACGACTGGGGTCGAAGGTGCAAGAGGAGGACCGTTGGAGGAGCCATCCCCAAACTTGGGAGGCAGCTGATGGGAGGTCTTCGTCGGAAGAACTAGGGAGGATTCAGCCCCATTGGGGAGCTGTCACGCGGGATTGGGCCGCAGATTAAGCGGGATCAAGCGGGATTAGATCGGATTTCGGACCAGGGCACGATCAGAAGTTGACCTCCCAGGAGTTGCATCCGAACCAAACTGATACCACTCCGAACTGGCAAGCCGAACATGCAAGAAGAGCCGGAGGCTAGCCCTCCGATGCCCGGGCCGTGCTTGACCTAGATGCCCCGATACGCAACACGCAGCACGTAGCGTGTTGACACGGAGCTCAACACATACACTGAAAACGTAGGTCTGACGCGATACGTTCGCGAAAGCGTCCGCCAACACGTCGAGCCAGCACACAACGTATTGACACGGACGTTTTGAGCACCGCACGTGTTGCGCTTCAAAACGGGCGTATCGGGGCAACTAGCCACGGCTGGATTCGCCTCCAAATTCTTGTCAGGACGTGCCCCGGAGAGGCCTGGGGAGCAACTGGAAACGTCATAAACCTAAACTTTCGGAGGACAGCTTGGATTTCTCGGATCGGCGCTGGACTCCCTTTGCCTAGGAGACAGGAAGAGGAGGAGGAGGAGGAGGAGGAGGAGGAGGAGGAGGAGGAGGAGAAGGAAGAGGAGGAGGGAGGAGCGGGAGGAAGAGGGGGGAGGGGCAGGAGCAGGAGGAGGCAACGCCGCGGAGGGGCCTTCAGAGGAGAGACCCCCCCCGAAGTCAGGCCGGAGGGGCGGCAGCAGTAGCAGGCGAGTCGCGCTTGCCGCAATCGACCTTCGTGAACCGAGCCTGGCCTCGCCAAGCCCACTCGAGCACCGCCCGCGCTGCCCCTCCAGGGCGACCCACCGTCGAGGACGAACAAGGAGGAACGAGGAGGAACGAGGCCGAACGAGGAGGAGGAGGAGGAGGAGAACAAGGAGGAGAAGTGGAGAGGAACGAGGAGGGACGAGGAGGAGCGATGACAAACGAGGACGCCCGAGGAGGAGGAGGAACGAGGAGGGCCGAGGAGGACGAACGAGGAGGACGCACGAGAAGGAACGAGGAGGAACGATGACGACCGAGGAGAAGGAGGAGGAGGAGGAGGAAGAGGAGGAAGAGGAGGAGATACGAGGGGGAGGAGTAGGCGGAGAAGGAGAAGGAGGAGGGGGAACAAGGAGGACGAACGAGGAGGAACGAAAAGGCGGAACGAGGAGGAACGATGACGAACAAGGAGGAGGGAGGAGGAGGAGGAGGAGGAGGAGGAGGAGGAGGAACGAGCAAGAGGAACGAGCAGGAGGAACGAGGAGGAGGAACGAGGAGGGGGAACGAGGAGGAGGAACGATGAGGAGGAACGACAAGGGGGAACGAGGAGGGGGAACGAGGAGGGGCTGACACCCACACCCTCGGTGTGGGCCAGGGCGCCGCCTTCAAGTACTGGCCCTCCGCGTGCAGCAGGCCTAGCGGCGCGCGGCCCACGCCCTCCCGCCCGCCCCTCCTCCCTGCTCCGGCTGCTGCTGCTGCTGCTCGTCCTCCTCCTCCTCCTCCTCCTCCTCCTCCTCCTCCTCCTCCTCCTCCTCCTCCTCCTCCTCCTCCTCTCCTCCTCTCTCCTTCTCCTTCTCCTTCTCCTACTCCTACTCCTACTTCTACTCCTCCCTGCTCCTCCTCTTCATCCTCCTCTCTCCTCTCTCCTCCTCCTCCTCCTCCTCCTCCTCCTCATCCTCCTCCAGCCTCACTCCCTCTCTCTCCCTCCCTCCCTCCCTCCCTCCTCCCTCCCTCCCTCCCTCCTCGTCCTCCTCCTCCTCCTCCTCCTCCTCCTCCTCCTCCTCCTCCTCCTCCTCCTCCTCCTCCTCCTCCTCCTCCCCTCTCCCTCCTCCCTCCTCCTCCCTCCTCCTCCTCCTCCTCCTCCTCCTCCTCCTCCTCCTCCTCCTCCTCATCATCATCATCATCATCATCATCAGCATCAGCATCAGCATCAGCATCATCAGCATCAGCATCAGCATCAGCATCATCAGCATCAGCATCAGCATCAGCATCAGCATCAGCATCATCATCATCATCATCATCATCATCATCATCATCATCATCATCATCATCATCATCATCATCATCATCATCATCATCCTTGTCCTCCCGACTCCTCCTCCTCCTTCTCCTCCTCCTCCTTCTCCTCCTACTCCTCCTCCTTGCCCTCACCACCACCATCAGCATCATCATCAGCAGCATCGTCATCGTCATCGCAATCACCATCACCATCATCAGTATCATCGTGATCGCCATCACCGCCACCATCAGACTCCGCACCACCATAACCATCATCATCATCATCATCATCATCATCATCAACATAATCATCATCAGCAGCAGAATCATCATCACCACCATCACCACCATCAGCATCAACCTCATCATCAGCACCATCCGCATCACCATCATTATAATCAGCATCATCATCATCATCATCAGCAGCATCAGCACCATCATCATCATCATCATCATCATCATCATCATCATCATCATCATCATCATCATAATAATCATCATCATCATCGTTATCATCAAAGTCAGCAGCAGCAACATCGTCATCATCACTATTCGCATCAACCACATAATCATAATCATCGCAATCGTCTTCACGAACATCATCGTCGTCATCACCAACACAATGACCATCACCACCACCAGCATCAGGGTTACCATCATCAACAGCAGTAGCATCATCAGACTCAGCCTCATCAGCACCGTAACAACAACCATCACCGCCATCAACAACGTATTCAATGTCCTCTGTATCACCATCATCAGCATCACCATCACCATCACCATCTTCATCATCAGCAGCATCATCAGCACAATCAGGATCAACCTCATCATCATCACCGTCGTCAATAGCAGCATCTCAAACACCAGCGGCATCGCCAGAACTCCATCAGCATCACCACCATCATCAGCAGCGACACCATCATCACACGTCACCGCCACTACGGCCACCACCATCATCATCAGCATGATCACCCCTACAAACATCATCATCATCAGCAGCATCATCACTATCGTCACCATCACCATCGCTATTACCATCACCATCACCATCATCATCATCATCATCACCATCATCATCATCATCATCATCAGAACCATCACTGCCATCGTCATTATTACCATCATCAGCAGCAGCAGCATCAGCATCAGCAGCATCGTAATCCTCATCATCAGCAGCAACATCACCATCATCACATATCATTACCAAACTGCCACTACCATCATGATTAACATGATCACCCCCACAATCACCATCATCATCATCATCATCATCACCATCATCATCATTGTCATCAGCAGCAGCATCAGCGTCATCATTATTATCAGCATCATCGTTATATGCATCATCAGCATCTTCATCATTATATGCATCATCATCATCATCAACATCATGAGCAGCAGCAGCATCACCATCATAAGCAGCAGCAACAACAGAAACAACATCATCATTATCATCCAACCCATGAACTTCAAACTCCCCTGCCTCTCTCAGCCCACTTTCTTCCTCCTCCTCCTCTTCCTCATCCTCCTCCTCCTCATCCTCCGCCTCAACATCATTATCATTATCAGCATCAGCATCAGCATCATCATCAGCATCAGCATCAGCATCATCATTATCAGCGTCATCATCATCATCATCATCATCATCATCATCATCATCATCATCATCATCATCATCATCATCATCATCATCATCCGTCCCATCGTCCTCCTTCCCCCCCTCCTCGGCCTCCTGCTCCTCCTCCTCCTCCCTCGTCCATCATTCCCTCCTCCTCCTCCGCGCATAATCCGGGGGTGGGCCGTTAGGTCTACTTAGAGTATATACAATCGAGAATAGACCCGAGCCGTTGACGACGATTGGGAAACACAAAATATCGCCAAAAGAGGAGAGAGAGAGAGAGAGAGAAACAAAAAAAATGATTATATATATATAGAGAGAGGGAGAGAGAGAGAGAGAGAACGCACATATTCCTTCTCGAATATTCTTATAAGGATACCCTCTTATATACATTCGGCCCTAAGCGCTCCCACCAACATGAAATTCGAATTCTCGGTTTCGGGAGCCCTCTGGGCCATCCTACGCCGCCCGAGCGGGCCCAAAATCGCTTCCCGGACGGTCCCGCGGAGCCCCGAAACGGCTCAAGGCCGCTCCAGCAAAGCCCATGAGCGCTCAAAGAGGGCCCAAGGTGGCTTCAAGACGGCCCAAGAGGCGCCCAAGACGTCTCAAGAGGCACCCAAGGGAGTCCCCAAGACGCACAAATCGGTCACTTCCATCAGGAAAACGTGCATGTTCAACATATTCGCTTCTTTGGTCTCCATGGCGTCGAAGAAGGCTCAAGAGACCTCACAGATCGCTCCAGGACGGCTCAAAAATTCCCCAAAGGGCCCCAAGACGGCCCAAAAGCCTCCGAGACGGCCCAAGACGGGCCCCAGAGGGCGCCAAAAGGCTCCCAAGAGAGCCCCAAGAAGGTCACGGGAGGCCCCCAATAGTAGGGCCCAAGAAGGCCCCAAGAAAACCCCAAGACGGCCCAATCCCCCTCGATTCAAGAGTCCCGGGACGGCCCATGAAGGCCGCCAGACGGCCCAAAAGAGCCTCAAAAGGATCCCCACGAAGGCCCTGAGAGGCCACATTCATTCATTTTCGCGAGGTTGTGTGGTCGATGCTTCCAATCGCGTGCCGAAGTCTAAACACCAAGACGCTCCCAAACCCTGAGCGCGCGATCTCGAGCCCTCACGCAGTACGAGCGGCGCACCTGGCTTTCAAGGAGGCCCCGAGACTGCCGAAGAAGGCCCCGCAAGATGGGTTCAGATGGCGCTGTGAGCCGTTCGAGCCATGTGAACCCTACGAGGCCTCACGATCCCTATGCGCCCTCCAAGAGGCCCTCGAGACGCTTCATCCCAAAGCCCTCTGAGGCCCATGAGATTTACGGGCCCGCGAGCCCAATGAGCTCCTGAGCCCTACGACGCCTATAAGCCCGACGACCCTACGAGCCCTTCGAGCCTTGCGAACCCTACGACCCCTGACAGCGCTACGAACTCTTAGAGCCAAATCAGCCTCATCTGCCCTATGACCCCTACGAGCCCCCTGCAACACATACGCTCACGAGCCCAATGCGCCGTACGACCCTATGCTCCTCACGACCTCATACGCCTTCTAACCCCCACGAGCCCCATCATCCTCATCAGCTCATGAGCCCTACGACCCTTCCCAACCCTGTCACCCCTACGACCCCTATGAGCCCTATGAGCCCTATGAGCCCCATGTGCCCTCCAAGAACCCCCCAAAACACCTCTGCCATGAGCTCTGCGAGCCTTACGACACCTACGAACCCATGAGCCAAATGAGTTCCTCAGGCCTACCACACAAATACAAACCCTATGGCCACTTCGTCATCTCCCCTCCCTCCTCCTTCTCTCTCTCTCTCTCTCTCTCTCGCGTTCTCTCTCCCTCTCTCTCTCTCTCTCTCTCTCTTTCTAGCTTTCCCCTCCGCCTGTCTGCTGCCATGCCGTTCCGCGTGGCAGCAAACTCGCCAGCCAAAGACAAACAACGGTCCTCAGACGAGCCCCATGGGCCCCGGGAGGCCTGCGAACCCTATGAGGCGCCCTACGCCCTGCGAGCCCCATGAGCCCCACGAACCCTATGAACACTATGGGCCAGACGAGCCGTATGACCCCCATGGGTCCTTCGAGCTTCGAGCCCCATGAGCTCGAATTGCCACTCGGGGCCCATCCGAACCCCTTGAGCCTTATGAGCCCCATGGGCCGTGCGAGCAACATGCGCCCTACGAGCCCGATGCGCCCTGTGAGCCCTATGGGCCCAATGTCGCCTGTGAGCCTATGAGACATCTAAGCCTTATGAGCTGTGTGAGCCCCACGAGTCCTACGAGCCCTGTGAGCCCTCTGAACCATATAAGCCATATGGGCTCTGTGGGCCCTATGAGCCCTACGAAACCAATGAGCCCGACGAGCCCTATGAGCCCGACGGGCCCAGTGGGCCCTTTGGGCCCTATGACGCCTATGCGCTTCGTAGGGCCCACGAGCCCTATGATCCATATCAGCCTCATGGGGCCCACGGCCCGCGCGACCCCTAAGAGCCCCAAGAGCCCTATGAGCCCCGTCAACCCTGTGAGCCTTCTGACATCCACAACCCGCTCTGAACCTTACGAGCCCCCTAGGCCCATTCAACACAGTTCCCCGTATGAGCCCCATGCACCTCACAAACCCTATGAGCCGACCTGCTCTATGGGGCCCAAGAGCCAGTGGCTTCTGTGAGACCAAGGATCCTACGAGCCTCCACGCCCGATGAGCTCATCAGCCCGAGGAAGCCTCTGAACTCATGTACGGCTGCGGGCTCTCGGAAACTCATGATCTCCTGGAGCCGAGCTCCGCATTCGCGCTCCGAGCTATTGGGCCCCACTGGCGACGGAAAGCTCTTCAGACCTCTGACCCTAAGGAGCCAATGGGTCCTATCAACCCTGTGTGCCTCATGGGCCCCATTGCCGAACACACACCGCGATGCTGGCGACTGATTACCATTCGCGGCGCGCCTCGCTGGCGCCATGAGACCAAGACTGTAAAGGCGAAGCGAAGCGAGCCTGTAAGCTCTTGTACCATACATCGACCGAACAACCATACCAATTAACTGTAGCCATAAAAAAGTACAATCGAAACACATGTCTGATTCATGAGTGCTGAAGCAGCAATGCAGCAATGCTGCATGCAAACATAGAAGCGGCAGTTACACCAAAGATCGCTGCAGTTTGGGAATCATGCTGACTGCGCAGAAGCAAATGCGCGTGCCCATATACGTCTACTGTATCTATAACCATATACATATAAACGAAACTATCTACGTATACACGGAGAAGCACACAAAGAGACAGGGAGAGAAAGAGAGAGAGAGAGAGAGAGACAGAGACAGAGACAGAGACAGACCGACAGACAGACAGACATATAGACAGACAGAGAGCAAGAGAGAGAGAGAGGCAGAAACAGAGAGAGAGAGAGGGCAAGGCACTTGGAACGCTGAGCGAGCACATCCTTCGAGAGCGCACAGCTTTCGTCTCCCAACGCCGATCGCCCAAACGCTGCCGATTGCCAGAAAGCGTCCGTTGGGCACGATGCGACTGGCGGGCCAACGAGAACGCCAACGAAGATCGAAGCCGAAAGATGCACGGCGAGCCAGCGCACAGTGTGCAGCGGTGGTGCGTCCAGAGGTCAGACGGACCTCCCCTTGAGAACGCAGCAGAAGACTCGCCTCCTCCTCGTCCTCGTCCTCCTCCTCCTCCTCCTCCTCCTCCTCCTCCTCCTCCTCCTCCTCCTCCTCCTCCTCCTCCTCCCACTCCCGATCCGCAGGGCAAGCCCAGGCGTCCGACGCCGTGCTGTCTTCGCAACGGCCAGGTGCTGCCAAAACTGCCCCTGGCCCGAGGTGCCCCACAGGATCTTCAGGGAGGCCCCCACGGCCTGCAGAGCACCCCTCACGAGGCTCCGAGGGTCCCACGGGCTCCAAGATTGAGCGAGAAGCTGGGGGTACCTCTGGCCAGGGGCACCTTTAGCAACGCCCGAAAAAGGAATGGAGGAGGAGGAGGAGGAGGAGGAGGCGGGTCACCCAAGGCAGAAGATGGGCCAAAAACCTTCCTCCTTCTCCTCCCCTCCTCCTCTCCTCCTCCTCCTGATCCTCCTCCTCCTCCTCCTCCTCCTCCTCCTCCTCCTCCTCCTCCTCCAGGCAGAAGATAGGCCAACAACTTTCCGCAGCGAGCAGCACCTCATACACCAATTATCTCTCGCCGCTTTTCGGACCGCTCTTCGGCCCTCCCTCGTCGTTGGGGACTCACCAGGCACCCCTGGAACGCTCTCTCGACGAGGCGCCGCCGCTGAGAAGCATCCCGAGGCCGGAGAACCTCCAGGAGTCGACGAAAACACCCGAGGGCGTCCGTCCGAAGCTCTCGACAAGGCGCAGCCGCTGAGGAGCATCCCGAGGCTGGAGAACGTCCAGGAATCGGCAAAACCACCCGAAGGCCTTCGAAAATCGTTGGATGTCTGCATCACTCGCGATCCGCTGGGGAGCACCCCGAAGCTGGAGCACGTCCAGGAATCGACGAAACCACCCGGAGGCGTCCAAAAATCGCTGGACGTTCGACCTTTCCCGATCCACTGAGGAGAATCCCGAGACTGAAGAGCGCCCAGGAAGCGACAAAAGCGCCCGAAGGCCTCCGAAATCGCTGGAGGCCCGAGGACCAGCAGCGCAGAGCTGGCCCGGCCAAGTGCTGCACCCCCGGGCAGGCTCGGGAGGACAATCTCGGGAGACGCCGCGGCAGCCCAGCGCTGCACGGGGCACGCCCCCTGACCCGCCTCGAGCGGCTCCCTAGTCCCAAGATTGACCCCAGACAGGATCGCGTCGTGAAACAAAACTCAGGACGGGAAGTTGTTGCCAGTTTTCGGCCTCGGGGGGCCCTCGCCGGGCCTCGGGACCGTCAAACGACTATCCAGAACGAAAAACTGGTCCCGGGGAAAGGGTCGGGACTTCCAGGGATCCCGTCGTGACAAAATCAGGACGTTACATGTCTGGGACAAGCCCACATGCGATGAAAATCTTAAGGACGCGCCCTCCGAACCTGAGGGAATCATAAGGGTCGGTATCGAGATAGGGGCGATGCCGATCATCATAAGGGGTAAGGACGTAGATCTTACAATAGGAGCACGACCACAAGAAATCCTCCACAAGAAACCCACCCCTGAACCCCAGGACGTCCATCGATTTTTCGCGTGGGAGCGTCGCGCTGTCCACCGCGAAACCATCAACCCAAAACAAATCCATCGCAAAACCATCGCAACCCGAGACACCCAGGGCACCCTGGAGGCAAGCAGGGTGTTTCTTGGCATGGGTTTCCACTGTAGGCTGGCAACCAGCGGCCCCTGGTGGCGGAGCGGCCGTGAAGCTGGATCCCGGACGGAGTCTCCTCCTCGAACCTCAGCTGCCCAGTCCCCGTTCTGCTGATGGTGTACCTGGGCGCTGGCCGCACGCCACGCGCATCGGGGAGATACATCGCGCTCGGAGAGGGGGACAACAACAATAACAACAACAACGACAACAACAACACCAACAACAGCAACAACAACAACAACAACAACCACAGCAACAGCAACAGCAATCATAACAACAACAACAACAACAACAACAACAACAACAACAACAACAACAACAACAACAACAATTACTAGCACGTGGGGACACTCCGTTCTCACCAGTGCCAGGGTTTTCATAGGAGGCGGGCAATACCCCCACTTTGTGGGGGGGCCGGTTCAAGCTCTACCAAATTTCCAAACGACTCTTCGCCACCACCCACACCCAGCTTCCCGCCCTATGACGTTCGGACACTTCACTTCGTGGCATGCGGACGACCGTGGCTACTATTCAGGGCCCCGCGGCCGACGACGACGGCGTGCGCGCGCGAAGAAAAAACGAATGTGTCCCGCATGGTATTATTTGACAGGGATGATGGCCCTGGCAGGTGCGCAACCGTTGTTGCAGAAGTTCGAAAAAGTTGCTCGCAAAAGCCCGTTTGACAGAAATGTTTAAAAAGTGTTGGGTTTCCTACGAATCCGCAAGAGCGCGCGGGATGAAATTTTGACATTTTTTTTTTGAAAAACCATTGGTTTTTTGATGTTTTTATGTTAAAATCGCTACGAAAACTAAGGTTTTGGAAGGATTTCGTCTTGCGCGCGCGAATGTCCACTTTACCTTATTTTTTGCAAGGGATTCTTGAAGTTTGGTTATGTTAGAACAAGAAATGTCCACTTTAGCTTATTTTTTGCAAGGGAAAACCGATCGTAACAACACAACCGGATCCGGACCAACCCGTTTTGCCTGAGACTTCCTCACGAAAATGATGAAAACGTGGCTGCGGCCTAGGCGCGGCGGGGGGGTCGTGCACCAGGGGTCCCAACAATAATTATTCTTTAGAAGTAATAATGTTCAACAACAATAACAACAACAACAACAACAACAACAACAACAACAACAACAACAACAACAACGACAACAATCAGTTTACCCTCATGCGCGATGCTTCCACACGAAGCATGCGACCATCAGGATAATCATCCCCATCATGGGAAATTCTTGCTCAATAGCGGGGTCCGTTTTCCCCATTCCCAGATCTCCCGCCCAATGAGGTCTTGCAAACACCTCCTCCGAGGAATTTCAACATATCCCGCCTCGAAAACGCATGCCCGCGCCTTGCTGCGCCGATGCGAGACCGCCAGTGGAGCCCCAGCCAAGGGTAAAGCACAAGGAAGTATCGAGTGACAGGATTGCCTTGGTAGGGATGGGGGCTGTCGGCGGCGAGGCAAGGACCTGGCCCTGAATAGAAAGGGAGGAAGTCTCGAGCAGGGCCGGTGTTTTTGCTGGGAGTGGCGCCAATGCTGAAGAGAGTAGGCCGCCAGTCCAGCGTAAAACAAAACGAAGTCTCGAGCGGGAACGCTGGTTTTGTTGGGACGGCGGCTTTCGGCGGCGAGGAGGAACACCGCATTGAGTAAGAAGGGAGGAAGTCTCGAGCGGGAGCCGTGGTTTTGTCGGGACGGGGGCTGTCGGTGACGAGGAACAGCACCGTCCTGAGGAAAAAAAGAGGAAGCCTCGAGCGGGAGCGTTGTTCTTGCTGGGAGCGGCGCCAATTCAAAAGAGAGTAGGGCGCCAGTCCAGCGCAAAACGGGAGAAAGTCTCGGGCGGGAGCGCTGGTTTTGTTGGGACGGCGGCTTTCGGCGGCGAGGAGGAGCACCGCCTTGAGTAAAAAAGGGAGGAAGTCTCGAACGGGAGCGTCGTTTTTGCTGGGGGCGGCGCCGATGAGAGAAAGAGCAGCGCGCCAGTCCAAGGTAACACGGGAAAAAGTCTCGAGCGGGAGCATTGGTTTTGTTGGGGCGGCGGTTTTCGGCGGCGAGCAAGGGCACCCGCTCTGGGTAAACAAAGAGGAAGTCTCGAGCGGGAGCGTTGCTGTTTGGGGGGCCCAGTTTCGGCGCCCCCGCAAACCGCTCGAGCGTGAGCCTCGTCTTCAATGAACATGTAGCTGGCGCCCAGGCGAGAGCGCCAAAGCGCCTGGGGGGGTCCAACAATAATAATTGTTGAGAAATTAACATTGAACAGCAATACCAACAACACCAACCACAACAACAACAACAACAACAACAACAACAACAACAACAACAATCATTTTACCCGAACGCTCAGTGTTCTCCCCAGTGCCAGGGTTTTCATGCGACGCCAGCCAATACCCCCACTTCGTGGGGGGGCAATGCAAGCTCTACCAAACATCCACACGACTCTCGGGAACCACCCACACCCAGCTTCCCGCCCTATGACGTCAGGACACTTCACTTCGTGGCGCGCGGACGATCGTGGATACTACACTGGCGTGGAGTACACACCCGCAGAGGTTAATCACTTGTTTGGGCCCCGCATGTGCCCCGCATCGTGCATTTGTTGCGCATGATATGAGAGCAAGACAGAGAGAGAGAGAGAGCAAGACAGAGAGACAGAGAGAGAGAGAGAGAGAGAGCAAGACAGAGAGCCAGAGGAGAGCTACGGTGCGATTCGTGTGATTTTATGATGCGCGGTGCTAAAATTCTTAAAAACCCAATGGTTTTTGGAGATTTCGGCGTGCGCGCGCGAAGAAAAAACGAATGTGTCCCGCATGGTATTATTTGACAGGGATGATGGCCCTGGCAGGTGCGCAACCGTTGTCGCAGAAGTTCGAAAAAGTTGCTCGCAAAAGCCCGTTTGACAGAATTGTTTAAAAAGTGTTGGTTTTCCTACGAATCCGCAAGAGCGCGCGGAAGAACATTTTGACAATTTTTTCTTAAAAAACCATTGGGTTTTTGATGTTTTTATGTTAAAATCGCTACGAAACCTAAGGTTTTGGAAGGATTTCGTCTTGCGCGCACGAATGTCCACTTTACCTTATTTTTTGCAAGGGATTCTTGCAATTTGATCAAGTAAGAACAAGAATTTTCATTTTATAGTGTTTTTTGCAAGGGAAAACGGAGTACAACAAAACAACCGGATCCGGTAATAATTCACTTTTCTGAAGCTTTCGCTAAAAAATAATGAAAATGTAGCTGCGGCCTAGGTTTTGGAGGGGGGTCGCGCACCAGGGGTCCCAACAATAATTATTCTTTAGAAGTAATAATGTTCAACAACAACAACAACAACAACAACACCAACACCAACACCAACCACAACAACAACAAACACAACAACAACAACAACAACAACAACAACAACAACACCAACAACAACACCAACAACAACAATCATTTTGAGACTGTTCGCCCTTATCTGATCGAGTGTCCACTAACGCGTATTCCCCAAACCCTCGATATCCGCCCTCTTCGTCTTCGATCGAACCCCTTTTGGGGGGTATACCTTTCTTCCCTGCAGGCCAGGCCCCGGCAAGCGGCGGGGCGGCCGCGGACCGTCGGTGGCCAGCGGCAGCGCTGATCGGCGGGGCGGCCGCGGACCGTCGACCCGACCCCAAGAGGGACGGATAAGGGACCGACCACGACGACGACGACGACAACGACGACGACGACGACGTCGACGACGACGGCGACGACGACGACGACGGCGACGACGACGACGAGCGAAAGCAAGAGCGAGAGAGAACGAAGGACACGAGAGAGCGAGAGAGACGAGAGCGAAAGCAGGGCCACAAGGACACGAGGTAGGCTACGAAGGGCGACAGCGGGGACACGAAGGGAATGCGTATGGGGCCACGAAGAGCGCGAACGAGCGGGGGCCACGAAGGGCAGATCCTGCGGGGCCACAAAATGCAACGATGGGGCCACTGAGGGTAGCAACTGGGCCACGTAGGACAGTGAGGGGGCCACAAACGGCGACAGCGGGGCCACGAAGGGCACGAACATGGGGCCACAACTGGCGCGAACGAGCGGGGGCCACGAAAGGCATACGTATGCTGGGCCGCGGAGGGCAAGGACGGGGCCACTGAGGGCAGCAACGGGGCCACGAAGGGCAGCGAGGGGGCCACGAAAGGCGACAGCGGGGCCACGAAGGGCATGCATATGGGGCCACCACGGGCGCGAACGAGCGGGGGCCACGAAGGGCATACATATATGGGGCCACGAAGGGCAGCGAGGGGGTCACGAAGGGATGCAACGGGGCCACGAAGGGCAGAGAGGGAGCCACGAAGGGCTGCAACGGGGCCACGAAGGGCTGCGACGGGGCCACGAAGGGCAGCGAGGGGCCACGAAGGGCTGCAACGGGGCCACGAAACAAAGCGAGGGGGCCACGAAGGGCTGTAACGGGGCCACGAAGGGCAGCGAGGAGGCCACGAGGGGCTGCAACGGGGCCACGAAGGGCAGCGAGGGGGCCACGAAGGGCTGCATCGGGGCCACGAAACAAAGCGAGGGGGCCACGAAAGGCTGCAACGGGGCCACGAAGGGCAGCGAGATCCCGATTCCGAGGAAATCTGTGAGGGAGTCCTAAGCGTGAGCGCGACTCCTGGGTGCCTGGGTGGGTGTCGGGAGCGCGGCGCTTGAGTAAATTGCAAGAAATTCCAACGCACGGGCGCTATTCTTCAGTAAATTGCAAGCAAGTCTCCAGCGAGAGCGCGACCCCAGATCGCTGGGAGAGCGATTCCGGCGTAAATTATAAGGAAGTCCCAAGCGAGAGCGCGATTCCTGAATAAAATGCGAGGAAGTCTCGGGCGGGAGCGGGGGCCCAGGCTAAATTGTGAGGAAGTCTCAAGCGGGAGCCGTTGTTGTTGTAATCCGGGGGCCAGGGTTCTCTGATAAAAACCAGGTGCGAGCGTCGAGGGGCACACTTTGATTGAGAAAAAACAGTATGCACGGGTGGGGGGATCAACAACAATTTTTCCTTCAGAAATGAAAATTCAACAACAACAACAACAACAACAACAACAACAACAACAACAATCATTTTACCCGAACGCTCAGTGTTCTCCCCAGTGCCAGGGTTTTCATGCGACGCCAGCCAATACCCCCACTTCGTGGGGGGGCAATGCAAGCTCTACCAAACATCCACACGACTCTCGGGAACCACCCACACCCAGCTTCCCGCCCTATGACGTCAGGACACTTCACTTCGTGGCGCGCGGACGATCGTGGATACTACACTGGCGTGGAGTACACACCCGCAGAGGTTGATCACTTGTTTGGGCCCCGCATGTGCCCCGCATCGTGCATTCGTGTGATTTTATGATGCGCGGTGCTAAAATTCTTAAAAACCCAATGATTTTTGGAGATTTCGGCGTGCGCGCGCGAAGAAAAAACGAATATGTCCCGCATGGTATTATTTGACAGGGATGATGGCCCTGGCAGGTGCGCAAACGTTGTCGCAGAAGTTCGAAAAAGTTGCTCGCAAAAGCCCGTTTGACAGAATTGTTTAAAAAGTGTTGGTTTTCCTACGAATCCGCAAGAGCGCGCGGAAGAACATTTTGACAATTTTTTCTTAAAAAACCATTGGGTTTTTGATGTTTTTATGTTAAAATCGTTACGAAACCTAAGGTTTTGGAAGGATTTCGTCTTGCGCGCACGAATGTCCACTTTACCTTATTTTTTGCAAGGGATTTTTTGCAAGGGATTCTTGCAATTTGATCAAGTAAGAACAAGAATTTTCATTTTATAGTGTTTTTTGCAAGGGAAAACGGAGTACAACAAAACAACCGGATCCGGTAATAATTCACTTTTCTGAAGCTTTCGCTAAAAAATGATGAAAATGTAGCTGCGGCCTAGGTTTTGGAGGGGGGTCGCGCACCAGGGGTCCCAACAATAATTATTCTTTAGAAGTAATAATGTTCAACAACAACATCAACAACAACAACAACAGCAGCAGCAGCAACAACAACAACACCAACAACAACAAAGCAAACACGCGGCAGAACCAGACGGGCGGATCGGGCTGGTAGACCCTACCAGGCGGGTCGGGAAGGAGTTGCTCAAGCGTGTTTCCTGCATGAATCGCGAGGAAGTCTCGGGCGAAAGCTCCATTCCCAAATCAATCGTGAGGAAATCCACAGCAAGAGCGTCACTCTTGAATGTCGAGGGTGCGGCGTCTGAAGAAATGGCAAGGAAGTCCCACGCGAGAGCGCGATTCCTGAATAATATGTGAGGAAGTTCCGCGCGAGAGCGCGATTTGGGAATAAATCGTAAAGACGTATCAGCGGGAGCCGTTGTTGTTGTAGTTCGGGGGGCAACAACGCAGTTTGACCCTAGTGACTTTACCTGATACAAAATACCAGTGTGCGAGCCCTAGGGGGAACACTTCAATTGAAAAACACAATGGTCACCGGAGGGGCGTGATCAACGATAGTTATTCTTCAACAACAACAACAACCACAACAACAACAACAACAACCACAGCAACATCATCCACCACCAACACCAACACAAAACAATAACAACACAAACAACAACAGCAACAACAACAACAACAACAATAATAGCAACAGTAACAACAACAACAACAACGACAACGACAACGACAACGACAACAACAACAACAACAACAACAACAACAATAACAACCACAACAGCAACAACAACAACAACAATAATAGCAACAGCAACAACAACAGCAACAACTACAGCAGCAGCAACAATAATCACAACCATAAACACAACAACCGAATAGCATCACCGACAACAACACCAACAACAGCAGCACCAACAACAGCAGCAGCAGTAGCAGCAACAACAGCAATAATACCAACAACAACAGCAGCAACAACAATAACAATAACGACGACGACGACGACGACGGCAACAACAACAACAGCAACAGCAACAACAACAACAGTACGTAACAAACAGATGTTGCGTCGATGCTCTGCTGCACCTTTGCCTCGCTGCATACCTGCCAGGGGAGCAGACTGACGGACGGACGCTCGCGCACACGTCGGAGCGCGGTCCTGGGGACGGAGCGGTGGCGCTGTGGCGCCAGGAATTCGAACTACACTGACTTCCGCCGCGATCCGACTTACAGTAATATGTTCAATCTGCGGCCACAAGAGATCCCGACCGTTTCCACGGAGGTAGTTTGTCGTCCTGGGTCCAAGCTTGATGGCCAGGGGGCTCGAAAACGGCCTCCGCGGGCTGAACTTCAGGGAAAACGCCAGCTGAAAACATCTAAATCGTTTGAAACCTGGGTAACATTGGCGTCAAGCTGGACACGGCAATGCCAGCATGATGCAAGGATGGAGGAAGAGGGACGGGTGCGAGGAGAAGGAGACATCAAGAGCTCCGAAGCTCATCCTGAGCCCTCCGGAGGCCTGCGGAGGTCTCTGGGACTTTCCACGAGGCCATCGCAGACCCGAAACGTTCGAAATGTTCGAAGCCTCGACCGGCGGGTCTCCAGTGCGGTCCTGAACGTTTGCGTAGCACGTCGCAGCGGCGGCCCCCTCGCGACGTCAGGCCTGGCAGGCGGATGGCGTGCCGCTCCGCTTCGTGGGACGGGAGAGCTCGGGGCATCGATGCCCGGACACCGGGACGTGACTGGCGCGCCGCGCCGAAGCGCGGCGTGCCAGAACCGGAGGCGCGACTTGCCACGAGCTGAGCAGCAGTTTCCGACCGCCTCTCTCTCTCTCTCTCTCGGAAGAGAAGCTCGTTACCGACCGTCTCTCTCTCTCTCTCTCTCGGAAGAGGAGCTCTCTCACAAAGAGAGGGGACGGCCGGCCAAGAACGGGGGGAGAGACGAGAAGAGACGCCAGCCAACAAGATGGCACGGAAAGCCAAACCGTGCTCGAACAAGCGCGCACCATTCGCTGCACGCGCGCGCAAGCGAGAAGAAACACCACGACTGGGCGCTCGAGGATGAGAAGGACGAGGCGTATGGAAGCCAGACGCATGTACACTGAGGCCTGCGGGCCTTCGCCCGAAACATCGCGTGCACATCGTCTTGAGCTCCTCGCGCTCGCGAGCCTGCCCCGAAGAAGAAGGCCCGCGGCACTGTGCACGGATTGCGGCTGCGAGCATGACTTGCCTTGTCGTGTTTGTCCCCGGGCGGAGGCGAGGGAGACGCGGGTTGGAGGCCTGGAAATGTGCACCCACACCAACACGGGGAGGTGCCTCCACAGGCGTAAGATGATCCTATCTCTTGGCGTTGGTGGTAACAGTTCGGCCATTCAGAAAGCCCGACGATCACCACCACCACCACCACTGAGAACGGAAGCATCTTCCCTCGGTGCGGGCACACCCCAGACATGCGACGTCATGAGTTTTTCAACACGGCGTCCCCAGAGGTCCGGACCCCTTCCCCCGGACCTGCTTTTCACCCTGGGTCGTTTTCTGACGGCTCCGAGGCCCCGTGAGGGCCCCCGGAAGCCGAAAACGGCCCAGAACCTCCCGCCCCCGTTTTTTTACGACGCGACCACTCCTGGGACCGCCGATCTTGCGCTTGGTATCAAAAACCCTAGGCCTCCGAGAGAAGGAGGGGAGGAGGAGGAGGAGGAGGAGGAGGAGGAGGAAGAACAGGAGGAGGAGGAGGAGGAGGAGAGGAGTGGGAGGAAAGGAGGAGGGAGGAGGAGGAGGAGGAGGAGGAGGAGGAGGAGGAGGGGGCCGCTCGGGCACCTCTCGCCCTGGCTGCCGTAGCACCACGTGCCGAGCAGCTCCTCCTCGGAGTACGGGGCGGCTCCTCGCGGCGGAGCCACGCACCCGGCAGGCGGCGAGGCGCGCGGGCCGTGCCAAACCCGGCGCGCGGGGCCTCCCCGACGCCGCGCGGAGCGCTCCGCCGCGAGCTCTCGGAGGGCCGCGGCGCCCCCACAGCGCAGCTCGCTCGACGTCGGCCGGTTCCGGGCTCGTCGTCGTCGTCGTCGTCGTCGTCGTCGCCGTCGTCGTCGTCGCCATTGTCGTCGCCATTGTCGTCGTGGTCGTCGTCGTCGTCGTCGTCGTCGTCGTCGTCGTCGTCGTCGTCGTCGTCGAAATTTGTCGTCGTCGTCATCCTCTGATGGCGTTCGACTCTGAGGGCCCCGCGCGGGGGTCGCCGCGGAGATCGGGTGCGCCGAGGAGGGCGGCCGGGAAGAGGGGGGCCCAGGGCATCACGGCCCGAGGCGCGTGCGCGCACGAGTGGGGGCCAGCGGACGCGGTGAAAGAAGAAGAAGAAGAAGAAGAAGAAGAAGAAGAAGAAGGGCCGTGAAATCTGGGAGGCTTCCAGACCCCCTCGCGTTGTGAAAAAAACACGGAAGGTAGTTTCTCGCTACGTTCGGCCTCCTGGGGCCCTCGCGGGGCCCCGGGAGCATCAAAAAATGACGCAGGATGAAAAACCTGTCCCGGGGAAGGGGTCCTGACCTCTGGGGGTCGACGTTGCGAAACAATCACGACGTCGGGGGTCTTGGTTTCATGGCCCCGCCGTGATACCCTCACACCCCTACGGTCGTGAACTCTTACCTAGCGTGTCGCGGCGGCAGCCCCGGCGACACGGCATGCCCTGGCGGCTGATAGCGTGTCCCTCCGCTCCGCGGGGCGGGAGCCTGGGAGAGGCTCGGGAGATTGTCGCCCAGGGACTATGACGTGGATATCGGCTACACTCGGCGGCGAGCAAGGGGGGGAGGTGAGAAGGGGCGGGCCGTCTCAAAAGGCTCGGAAGTCCCCCTGCCTTCTGGGAAGTTCTCTCAGCTGTCCCCGAAGACACAGAAGACCTCTCAGAAGGCGCGAGGGCTTCTGAGAAGTCCCGCCGCCTTCTAAGAAGGCATTCTCCTCCTCGCTTCCCCCCCTCGCTCGCCGCCGATACACGCAAGAGTGACCCTGGGCACGAGTGACCTTTGGCGCGCGGCTCTTTGAGGGCCGCGGGGGGGCCAAACACACAGGCGCGCAGGACACTCCTATATCGCACCGCGCTCGGCGGCTCGGGGGGGCCCCGGCGGGCGCGCACCCAGAGGTCACTCCGGCGAAGGGTCACTCTTGCGTGCAATCAAGTGCCCAAACATGCGACGTCCTGATTTTGTTCCAGGCGGGGCCCCTGGAAGTCCCGACCCTTTCCCCGGGAACGGTCTTTCGTCCTGAGTCGTTATTTGACGGCCCCGAGGCCCGGCGAGGCCCCCCCGAGGCCAAAAACCAGCAAAAACCTCGCGCCGTGATTTCTTCAATTCGCGAGGAGGCCTGGGCGTCGCGCCCAAGCGTGGTGGGTCAGAACCGGCGGAACGACACGCGAAACGAAAGTTCCCGACGTCCTCGCTCGGCTCCTCCTCGTCCTCCACCTGCTCCTCCTCGTCCTCCTCCTCCCCCCCCTCCCCCTCCCCCTCCCCCTCCCCCTCCCCCTCCCCCCTCCCC
>CAUYUJ010015988.1:182500-185000 GCA_963575745.1 Prorocentrum cordatum
GACGAAAAGCCGGTCCAGAGAGAGGGGTCCCCAGACATGCGGCGTTCTAATTGTTTCAATACGGGGTCCCTGGAAGTCCCGACCCTTTCACCGGGACTGGATTTTCGTCCTGAGTCGTTCTTTCACGGCCCCGAGGCCTGGCGAGGGCTCCCCGAGGCCGAGCACTGGCAAAAACCTCCCGCCCTGATGATGTATGTATGTCTGTCTGTCTGTCTGTCTGTCTGTCTGTCTGTCTGTCTGTCTGTCTGTCTGTCTGTATGTCTGTATGTCTGTATGTCTGTATGTCTGCATGTCTGCATGTCTGTATGTCTGTATGTCTGTATGTCTGTATGTCTGTATGACTGTGTGTGTATGTCTGTATGTGTGTGTATGTATGTATGTGTGTATGTATGTGTGTATGTATGTATGTATGTATGTACGTACGTACGTACGTATGTATGTATGTATGTATGTATGTATGGATATATGGATATATGTATGGATATGGATGTATGGATGTATGGATGTATGGATGTATGGATGTATGGATGTATGGATGTATGGATGTATGGATGTATGGATGTATGGATGCATCGATGTATGGATGTATGGATGTATGGATGGATGTATGGATGTATGGATGTATGGATGTATGGATGTATGGATGTATGGATGTATGGATGTATGGATGTATGGATGTATGGATGCATGGATGCATGGATGTATGGATGTATGGATGTATGGATGTATGGATGTATGGATGTATGGATGTATGTATGTATGTATGTATGTATGCATGCATGCATGCATGCACGCATGCATGCATGCATGCATGTATGTATGTATGTATATATACACATACGCTCGTGCTTTACCTTGTTCACTTTGATTGTGCGCCGTGTGCGGCACCAGCGTTTGCACGGAGACTTGACCGCGTGGTGGAGTCGACTCTTCTTGGGGGCCACACTCGTCGTGAGGGGCGGATGGACGAGGCGAACCCTCGATCTGCACCTTCCGCACCTTTCGCGCGGAAGGTGCCGTCGCGCAGCGGCCGCAACGGCCGCCCCTGCAGCCTCGGCGGTGGCCGCCGCGATGCGGCCGCGGCGGCGGCCGCGGCAGCGCGGCACCCGCCGCGCAGAAGGTGCGGAGGGCGCCAGGCGTCTGAATTTTGTTTCGAGCCGAACGTTTCCACCTTTCTCGGGCCCCGGGGCCCTCGCAAATGGATCCGGCTCGAAAAAGGACGCAGAAAGATCCGGTCCGGGGCTCCGGTCGTTGTTTTTGTGCGATGCTGCCTTTTCTGTTGCAACGGCGGATCTCAGGGTCGAGGGAAGGCGGAGCGTCTCGTCGGGCGAGGCGGAGGCGAGGCGGCCTGTCGCAGCGGCACGCGGCAAGGCGCGTCGGGGCGGGGCACTCTCTGCAGCGGCTGAGACCGTGCCACCGCCCGCCCTTTTGGCGAGCGCGGCTCCCAGCACTCCCAGAAGGCGCACACGGCTCCAGTCCACAATGTCGCAGAGCGCTGCGGCAAGGCTTCTCGCAACCAGGGCGGGGCAGGCACTCGACAAAGACAACACCGGCTGCCGCTGCCTCCCCTTCTCGCACGTGCCGACCCCGCAGCGTCGTGGGCTCAAACCTTCTTTCCCTCACGTCGCCTGGCAACAACAATGCCCGCTGCCGCTGCCCGCCTTCATCTTGCTCCCACGTCGATCCGCGGGTTCATACCCTTCGGCTGCAGCTTCGTCACCACCGTCGATCCCCTCATCCCCATGCCTGGCTGCCGCGCCCGCGCTGATCGAAGCGCAATGGCTGCTGTGGGCTTCGATCTAAACTTCGCTCAACATACTCTGCTGAACAGCGACAGCGTCTGCCGTGGCTCTCCTCCCCGCTCGCACGCGCTGATCCCAGCGGTGTAGCTAATTACGTCTGGCTCCAGCTTCACACCCCGCAATTCCCCGAACAACCACATTGCCTGTTGCCACAGTCCGTCTCTCTCGCACGCGCTCATCCCAGCGTTGTAACTGAACTAGGGCTGACCCGAGGACTACCGTCCACGAGATCGCACCCGCATGCAAAAATTAGGATTCAAGCGCATGCGCGTGGCAAAGCTCATTATCTAAGAGAGCAACTTTGATCGCTACATGGCACGGCAAACATAGCGAATCATGGCACAACAAAACGTCCGAGACGACACACCTCTTCGCGACAAAGCACTGTGCAGGGAGCGCGCTAGGACGCTCTCGACAAGCTCCAACTGGCGGCGGAGTTCGAGTAGGCCATCCCAGACGGGCGGTCGAACGGACCTTCGACATGCCTGCAAATCGCAGAGTCCAGTCGGACCCAATCAAGGCCAACCATGATAAACCGTTAAAGCGAAGACTTCGCATACAAAGTTGCCCGGCAAAGTAGATGAAGAGATGCCGCTCAGCTGCTAAGATACCGCTCAGCTCCCAAGTCGTTGAGCAGCAGTAACAAGTGCATGCCACGCTCGCTCTTATCGCACGCGCCGAGTCCAGCTGCGTAGCTG
>CAUYUJ010015988.1:190000-220000 GCA_963575745.1 Prorocentrum cordatum
TCCTCCTCCGTCCTCCTCCTCCTCCTCCTCGTCCTCCTCCTCCTCCTCCTCCTCCTCCTCCTTCCCCCCATCCAGCTTATGATGGTGGTGGTGTTGGAAAACAAGCCCATCATCTTCTTGCTTGCCGCTCCAAGAGGGCGGCAGCTGGATTCGTGGCCTCTGCGACCGACGGTCGGGCCTCTCTCAAGAGGGCCCCAAGAGGCCAAGATCATTGATTGTCCTGAAGTTTTTGAAGGGTTTGGGAGTTCTCGCCGTTTCGGCTTCCCGACGCTCCCAGACGGCCTTAAAGGCCCCAAAGGCCGCCCCAAGACAGCCCAAGAGGCCACCAAGAGGGCCCCCAAACGGCCCAAGAAGGCCCCAAGACGGCCCAGAGGTGCCCAAAACGGCCTACGAGGGACCCAAGAGGGCTCCAAAAGGGACCCTCTCTCTGTTTTGCTCTGCTGCTTCGTTGGCCGTGCCGGCCGCCAGATCGGCGGCCACACTGTCTGTGGCTACGGCCGCCAGGGGCCTGCTCACCACCCTACCGCAAATATGGCGCGTGCAGCCAGCAGGATTGCATGGAAGCTGAGGTTGGGCTCCAGCCGCATTTCCGCCATCTCGCTGAGCAAAGATAGCGCCTGCTGCCACTGTCTGCCTTTTGCACAGGCGTTGATCCCAGCGCTGTAAGTGATCACGTCTGGCTCCAGATTCACCTCCCACAATTCGAAAAGTAATGACACTGCCTGCTGCCACTGCTCGAATTTTGCGCACGCGCTTATCCCAGCGTTGTAGCTGACGGCGTCTGGCTCCCACTGAGCCTCCCGTGACTCTCGGAGCAACGACAGTGCCTGTTGCCACTGCCCACCTCTCTCACACGCGCCGATCCCAGCGCTGCAACTGATGGCATCCGGCTGCAACCTCCTGTGGATCATGTCACCAAGCAACGACAGCGCCTGTTGCCAGTGCCCGCAATTCTTGCACGCGCTGATCCTGGCGTTGCAGCTGTTCACGTCTGGCTCCAACTTCACTGCCCACATCTCGAACAGCAGCCACAGCGCCCACTGCCACTGCCCGCCTTTCTCGCACGCGCTAATGCCTGCGTTGTAGCTGAGCGGGACAGGCCCGCAGACCAAAAAAACATGGGCGGCCTGTATTCTGTCAGAGCTGTGCGAGGGAGGCACGATTCGCACGCAGCGACAAAACCTTTCAAGCTGGGGGGGGCAGGAACGAGACTGCAGGGTGTCAGGGCCAGCCAGGAGCCTCCGTCGGGTCCGAGAGGGGGGGGGACCTTTTGGTTGATCTTCGCTTCGCGGGGACGCACTAAAGAGCCGCAGCGTCTTCGGCCAGCAGCACTCCCTCGGACTAGTCCGAGGCCTTGCCGATGCCGACTCGGCTTCACCGAGCCTTCCCCCAGACGGGGGGCAGGAGGGAGGAGGACTGAAGATCAGCACACGTTCGCCATCGTGTTCCAAAAAGTGCTCCCATTGGTCGACACGCGGGTGTGCACTTCGTTTCATTGTTTGCAAGGGGTTGTTGCAAACTGACGATGTTTGATAAACGAGTGTGCGCGCATATTTTTGTCATAATGTGGAAGGCAACCTGACCGATTGAAACAGTCAGATCGGCACATGTCGGGGCACACGGCGTCGGATTTGTCCCACACGGTGGCGCTGTCGCCCGATCCGTCCCGAGGAATGCATCAAAAAGAAGGGCTGAGGGTTCAGGCCGCTATTTTCCGCGACGTTGCAATTTTGTTGTGAGAGAGAGGGAGAGAGAGAGAGAGAGAGAGAGAGAGAGAAGAAGGAGGCTGAGGAAGGGGGCGACCGCGACGCACCACATGCACTCCTGACAGAGCCTGCCAGGCCCAAAGCAAAAACCCTGGACTCGCATAGTAAGGCACACGCAAGTGTAACGGAGTCGGTGCCAGAGCAGTTGCACCAAGAGGAAAATACAAACGTCTTATTCGAATGAAACAAAAGGTCGACTGTTCCAGCACTGACAGAGCAAGCATGAAAAGCTCAAAATATGGACTCAAGCTCCATTTTCCGAGCTCTGTGAATAGCTACGAGGACTAGCGGGCGCAAGAGGCTCTCACAAGAGGAGGAGGAGGAGGAAGAAGAGGAGCCCAGCGTTGGAAGAGTCCCACGAGTAGGAGGAGGAGGAGGAGGAGGAGGAGGAGGAGGAAGAAGAAGAAGAAGAGGGAAGTACGAGGGGGTGGCAGAGGAGGAAAGCAGCCAAGCTCGCGAACGCAAAGACCAACCAGGGCACAGCCTTGTGCACCCGCACCAGATGTTCCACACGAGCGGATGGAGGAGGGGCAAGGCAGGAAGCAAGCACTGGCCGGGCGTGCAGAGCACAACCGTCCCGTGGCCTACCGTGTAGGGTCAAGTGCCTCGAAAAAACGACGCTTAGGTCGGGCACGTCCCCCTATAGGCGGATCTTGGACGAAAAATCAAAAATAGCCAAAGAATGTCCAAAAATTGTCAAAAATAGTCGAGACATCGTCCCCTGACTTCTTCTTGGCTATTTATGAATATTCCTCCTGTCGAGGGACATGCCAGACTCAAAACTACGCGGGAAAAGGAAGGGAATGAACTCCAGGGGGGCGAAGAGCGCCGGCCACCCAAGGAGCTACGTACCTATCTGGCCCCAGAGCACATGCAAGAGGCGAAATAGTAAAGGCAGAGAGTAGGAAGGGAGGCGCAGAGGAGGTCTGCGGCTGGCCTCTGGTGTGGCCGATGGACGTATTCAGGGTGTCCCTCTGAGTGGCCCTGTCACCACCCCGTGAGGACCCACCGAACCAATGAACGTGCAAAGGACAACCACGTGGCGATGGACTCCGTAGCGGTGGGTACCGCATTATTTCCCGAGCCCGTGGTGCTGGGTAGCGACGTGGCAATCAAGTCCTTCAACTAGGAATAGCGTCCAACGGGTCGGCACTAAAGCTGAGATCGAAGCCGCCGTCATGAAGCCAGCGAGTCAGGCGGATAGGCCGGCACACCCAAAATCATCGTCCATTGCCTTCGGAGCCAACCAGTCCATAGCACCGTTGCTAAACAGGAGTGTTGATTGCTGCCTCTGCTGCGTGCCTCACCCCATTCAGCCCACTTGTTCGCGGCGTCGGATCTCAGGGGAGCTAGGTGGCGCGAACGCTGGGGGGGGAGGGGGGGGGAGGGGGGGGGGCACAGGCCAGCGAAGGGAATCGGAGCCCGATGCCAAGAGGCGCCGAGAGAAGCAGAGCATGCACGAAAGCCACTGTTTGGGCCTCCTCCTCCTCCTCCTCCTCCTCCTCTTCCTCCTCCTCCTCCTCCTCCTCCTCCGCCTCCGCCGCCTCCTCAGCCTCCGCCTCCGATCCGCCTCCGCCTCCGCCTCCTCCGCCTCCTCCTCCTCCTCCTCCTCCCATCTCCATCTCCTCCTCCTCCTCCTCCTCCTCCGCCTCCTCCTCCTCCTCCCCGCCTCCCCTCCTCCTGCCCCCTCCTCCTCTTCCTTATCCTCCTCCTTCTCCTCCTCTGCCTCCTCCTCCTCCTCCTCCTCCTCCTCCTCCTCCTCCCTCCTCCTCCTCCTCCTCCTCCTCCTCCTCCTCCTCCTCCTCCTCCTCCTCCTCCTCCTCCTCCTCCTCCTCTCCTCCTCATCCTCCTTCCTCCTCCTCCTCTGACTCCTCCTCATCTGTTCCTCCTCCTCCTTCCTCCTCCTCCTCCTCCTCCTCCTCCTCCTCATCCCTCCTCCTCCTCCTCCTCCTCCTCCTCCTCCTCCTCCTCCTCCTCCTCCTCCTCTTCCTTCTCCTCCTCCTCCTCCTCCTCCTCCTCCTCCTCCTCCTCCTCCTACTCCTCCTCTCCTCTGTGTCCTCCTCCTCCCCACCTATGCCCCCTGAGAACCAGCACGAAGATTGGGTCGTAGGCTCCCCCGAATGTTCAGAAGCGCCAGAAGGAGATCCCAGGGAGCTCCCAATGTGCCATGGGGAGCCAGAGCGCCGCTTCAAATAGAAGCGTCTCGCACACATTGCGCCACGTGTCGGAGGCGGTCTCGTCGGGCTTCAGCGTCGCCTCCCGAGACTCGCCTAGCAATGCCAGCGCACGCCACCACTGATCGCCCTTCTCGCACGCGCTGATCTCGGAGTTGTAGGTTACTCCGCAACCCAAGTGCTGGATGGCAGGGTTTGTGTAATCTTCTAAGGCCCCCCGCCTCCCGGGTCGCACGCAGGCGCGCGCATCGTCCTCTCGTTCCGAGGCTCTGTCGAAGCCCAGACACGGTCCCTTGCGCTCCCCAAGGTGTCGGAGATACCCAAGATGTCTTCTCAAACTGCCAAGGCAAGCCACCAAGGCCGCCAACATAAACCAAGAAACCGCCTTGACGACCGAAGAAACATCCAAGCCAGCCCAAGACGGCTCCAAGAGAGCCTCCAGCAAGGCCCGAAGAGGCCAAAATCATTGACCGCCCCTCGGTTCTTAAGAGATGTTCGCATGCTCGCCTTGTCGAGCTTCTGACGTCCCAAGAACTCAAGAGGCCACCAGGACTGCCCCAAGACAGCCCAAGAGGCCCCCAAGAGGGCCCCAAGACGGCCCAAGAGCGCTCCAAGACGGCCCCAGAGGCGCCCACGAATGCCCAAGAGGGCACCAAGACGGCCTCAAGAAAGGCCCAAGAGGGTGAACACGAACCGACAATTCGAGCATTCCGTCCCAAGAGGATTCAGGGGGCCCAAAGAGAGCCGAAAGAGGCTCCCAGGAGGGCCTCGAGAGGCAAAAACGATCGATTTGCCGTAGGATCTTTAATTTTGTTTGGGTCCTCGCCTTTTCGAGCGTCCGACGCTCCAGGACGGCCCAAGGCGCACCCAGAAATCCCCCGAGACGGCTCAAGAGGCTTTTCAGAAGGCTTTCAATGCAGCCCAAGGGGCGCCCAGGACTGCCCAAGATAGCCCCAAGAAGGGCCCAAGAGTGGGAACCCTGAACCAAGAACTCGAGCCTTCTGCCTCAAGAGGCCCCCAGCAGGCCCCCTTGCCCTCTCGAAAATCTGCCACCCAGAGTGATGCGCTAGCACGGTGGCGGAATTGCCAGAGGCAGCTGCACAGTGTGGGCGCGTCGGTTGGAGATTCACACCAGCTCGCAGCCGAGCATGCTTGAATCGCATGTTTAGTGACAGAAGGTGGTCTCGTAGACCCGGGGATTCTGCACTGATCGTGTCGGCCTCGTGAGACTCGGGGTCGCTGAGCAGACTGTTTAGGGGGGGGGGGCCTTCCGTGTCCTTTATTTGCTCTGGAAGCGCACCAGGAAGCTGGAAACACGCATGGCATGACCCGCATGCGGGACATGCGGAAGCCACTCGCTTTAGGTTGTGCACGTCCCCCTACAGGCGGATGTTGGACGAAAAGTTTACAGCAATACCCAAACATACACCAGAATTACAAAAAAATAGTCAAAAAATCGTCCCCAGACAATTTGTTTGACTATTTTTGAATGTTCCCCCGGTAGAGGGACACGCCCGACTTAACACTTGCTGGATCCACACGTGGAGGATCACCCTGCATGGCCGCGCGAGGGAGGAGGAGGAAGAGGAGGAGGAGGAGGAGGCGGAGGAGGCGGTGGACGAGGAGGCTCTCGCCCAGGCCAGCCGCGCCAAGTGCATCCAGCGCCCCTGCACGTGGTTTGGGGCCGGCATCTCTGGCGCCGAGGGGGGCAGCGGATCGACGGTGGCCAGGCCGCACGGCCTGACGACCGCAGTGGAGCCTAGAAGCGGAGGCGCTGGGAAACACGTGAGCCACTGAGCATCGTTTTGCCGATCCCTATCCCCACTGGTGTGGCCTGGGCCCACTGGCCGATCTACCCACCTAGACGGGGATGCAGGCTGTTCCCCTTGGGTTTTGAGGGGTGCATCTCCAATCGGGGTGTTGTGATGATGGGGTCGAGCTGGGGATGGGCATGGGGATAGGGATCGGTTAAACGATACCGAGCCGCGAAGAGAAACGAGCCTGACGCGAGAAAACATAGTGACTTTACCCCGCGGCTTACGCGGGCCGCCAGCGCGGCACACCGCGCCCACCCTTCTCCCTCCCCGCTCTCCCTCTTCTCGAGGTGAGGCAAGGCGTCCAAAACCTCTGCCAAGACTGGGGGGCTGACCGACCAACGGAAAGGATGGCCAGATCCAGAAACCGTGTTTCGGCGACACGCGAGAGTGACCCTGGATAAGAGTGACCTTTGGTGCGCGGATTTTTGATGGGCCGCGGGGGACCAACCACAAGCGCGCAAGACGCTACTATCGCATCGCGTTCGGCGATCGGGGGACCCCAACGGGGCCACATCAAAGGTCACTCCGGCGAAGGGTCACTCTTACGTGTAGTCGAGTGTTTCCCGCCGTCGACATCACAGCAGCACTCCACCGAAGCACGCTGCGCAATCGAAGGTCGCTGGACGCGATGGCGTCGATGGAGAGAGGGGCAAGGGCACGTGGCCGAGGTTGCTGGCCGCGATTAGCGTCGATCAAAAAAGAGGAGGAGAGGAGGAGGAGGAGGAGGAGGAGGAGCAGGAGGAGGAGGAGGAGGAGGAGGTGCAGGGAGGAGGAGGAGGAGGATGAGGAGGAAGGGAGCATAGGAAGGAGGAGGGGGAGGAGGAGGCAGGAGGAGGAGGAGGAGGAGGAGGAGGGTAAACGCGACCGGCTCGTTCCTTACGTTGGTCTAACCAGAAAAAGAGGAGATGGCGGAGGAGGAGGAGGAGGACAGGGAGGAGGAGGAGGAAGAGGAGGAGGAATAGGAGGAGGAGGAGGAGGAGGAGGAGGACGAGGAGGAGGAGGAGGAGGGGCAGGGGCACATGGCCGACGCCGGAACCCTGGATCCAAGACACATCGACTCCTCGCTCTGCCTCCAGCCGCCTGCCGCCGGCAGGGCCGCCGCCGTCTTACACCTCGCCCTCCTCCGCTGGCCTGCCGCCGCCCTCCGCCCAAAGGCGAGGGTGCGCTCGGGGAGGAGAGCCAAGAGGGGGGCGTCCACCAGGGGGGGCGCAGATCATGGCCAGCGGCATGTGCGCGGCCCGAGGAGGGGGGCCAGGGACGCAAAGAAATGAGAAGAGGCGCCAAGAAATCTGAGGAGATGGCATGGCCCACGCCATGACATCCCCCCCCCCAGTCATCAGCCCCCTCTTGGCCGCCCCCGAGGGAGAGCCGAGTGGCCGGGCTCGTGCAGGACCCTCATCGGAGACGGGGGGACGGACGGCGGTCCCGCTAGGAGCGGAGCGATGGCGCCGTGGCGCCGGGCATATTCGAGCTGGAAGTGGGAGAGAATTGCTAGCAGTGCGGCACGGGCGAGGTGCAGAAAAGGTGGGGCCCTCTCGGAAACATACATAGATTCATGACGTCAGGCACCAATCGCGCCTCCCACAACTCTCCCAGCAGCGCTAGTGCTTCCTGCCAGCGCCCGCTTTTACCGCAGGCGCTGATCCCAGCGTTGAAGCTCACGATGCTGGGCTCGAAACGCATCCCCAACATCTCGCTAAGCAACAATAGCGCATTCTGCCATTCCCCCCCTTTCTCGCACGCGCTAATCCCAGCGCTGTAGCTGACGACATTGGGTTCCAACTCCCTCTCAAGAATTTCGCTGTGCAGCGACAGCGCCCGCTGCCACTGCCCAGCTTTCTCACAGGAGCTGATCCCAGCGCTGTAACTGATGATATCGGGCTCAAGTTTCGCCTCCCGCACTGCCCTCAGCAAGAACAACGCCTGCCACCACTGCCCACCCTTCTCGCAGGCGCTAATCCCGGCGTTGTAGCTGATGATATCGGGCTCAAGCCTCGAATCCGACCCCTCGCACGCTTCGTGGCCCCACAGGGAGCCCCACCGAGGACCCCAGGTGGCTGCGCTCGCATGGCATCACCGCGCCCTTCTCGGCACATCCCTCACACGTTTCGTGGCCCCATAGGGAGCTCCACCAAAGGCCCCAATGGCTGCGCTCGCATGGCACCACCGCGCCCATGTCGGCACACCCCTCGCACGCTTCGTGGCCTCATAGGGAGCTCCACCGAAGGCTCATGCGGCTGCGCTCGCATACGGCACACCACTCATGCGCTACGAGCCCCACGGGGAGCTCCACCCAGGGCCCCGGTGGCTGCGCTCGCATGGCACCACCGCGCCCATGTCGGCACACCCCTCACACGTGTCGCACGTGTCGTCCAAGTAGGAGTACGCCCTGGCGTCTGGGTCGAGGGCGCTGCGGCGGTCAAGGAGCGGCTGCAGGGCTCTGCGTTGGCCATCCGCGCAGGCGGCCGGCGCCAGCAGGTCGACTCGGTCAAAAACAAACAAACAAACAAAAACGACGCGTGCTCTCGACCTGCGCGGAGTTGCTGGCCGCGTCGCGCCAGAGGTGGACGGTCGGGCACCCGTACCACGTGTGTTGGGCGCCGCGTCGCGGGGGGGCGAAGTAGGGAGGGGTAGCGAGGGCTGGAGAAAAGGGGCCCTTCAGGGCCCAAGAGGGAGCCTTCAGGGCACGACGATTAATTGTGTCTGTGTGTTTTTTCCCCTCCTGACTTCCTCTCCCCCAATTGATCGCCCCCCACCCCCACCACATTAAGCGACGCCCAAGTCTGCAGCACGCGGGAGACCTCCGGCACGTGCTCCACCATGGCTTCGATGCGGGCCCGCGCTCCGCTCTCTGGAAGGCGGCCTTCCTTCCTTCTCTCTCTCTCTCTCTTTTGTGTTGTTCTCTCTTTTGTGTATGTTTTTTGTATTCTCTCTCTCTTTCTTTCTCTTTCTCTCTCTCTCTCTCTCTTTCTTTGTGGTATTCCCTCTCTCTCTCTCTCTCTCTCCCTGAGAGAGAGAGAGAGAGAGAGAGAGAGAGAGAGAGAGAGAGAGAGACGAAACAAAAAAAGAGAGAACGACAGAAAGAGAGAAAAAGAGAGAGAGAGAGAGAGAGAGAGAGCACCGCACGATGAGAGCGCCCTCGGCAAGCGGCATGAGGCCGCCAGGGAGCTGTCCAGGAGCCACCCCGGGGTGCGTCGGGGCTCCTGGGCACACGACGACGTCTGGGGCTCGTGGAGCGCCCCAGGCCCCCGACGTCGCCGTTTTGTTCTCCACGCAGCCCCCCAGAGGTCTGGACCTTTCCCCTGGGAGCGGCTGCTCATCCAGAGAGCCGTTCTGTTGACGGCCCCCTGGCCTGGTACAGTAGGAGCTCGACTAAAAGAAACCTCCCACGAGAAAGCCAACCCTGAAACCCCAGGACGTCCATTGACCTTGGGTGTGGGAACGTCACGCTTCCCACAGCAAAACGATCGAAACCCATGAAGCCCAGAGCACCCTGGAGGCAAGCAGGGTGTTTCTTGGCACGGGTTTCCACTGTAAGAGGGCCCCCTGAAGCCGAAAACTAAACACTGCTAAGATTAGGTCGGGCCTGTCCCCCTACAGGCCGATTTTGGACGAAAAATACTCCAAAAATGCGCCACAAATGCCAAACAATAGTCAACAAATCCTCTCCAGGCTATTTTTGACTATTTGGGAATGCTCCTCCTGTACAGGACACGCCCGACTTACGGCTAAGAGGCAGAGCGGAGCAAAACGAAAACTCTCCCTGCGGGGGGCAGGACTGGGGACAGGCGGCGGCGAAGACTCCTCGTGCGAGCGCCTCTGCGCCTCGCAGGTGGTGGGCCCACCCGGGCTCTGTGCGGGGGCCCCTGGAAAGCCAGACCCCCGACGAGGTGATTGTGTTCGCAACGTCGACCCCCAGAGGTCGGGACCCCTTCCCCGGGGAATGGATGTGCATCCTGAGTCGGTTTCTGACGGCCCCGAGGCTCGGGCGGGCGGCAGCGGGGGCTGGCCCCCACATGGGGGGTTAAGAGAAGGGCCCTACAGGGGCCCTCCCTCCCTTCGGGAGCCAGTTGGTGCACCAAAGGCGCCTTAAAGGGCCCGTTTAGGGCCCTTTCCTTCACCCCCCATGTGGGTCACCCCCCGATTACCACCCGCCCAAGAGGCCCGGGAAGGGCCCCCCGGAGGCCGAAACCAGTGAAGGACACATCCCGTCGCGATGTTGTTCTCACAACTGGAGCGGGCCAGGGGAAGCGGGACGGCCTGGGGAGGCCGCCCCTGGGAGCTCTTCGAGGGCGCCTTCTTAGCGGCACGGGACGGCAGGCGGGCCACGAGCCGGGCAGCTCTGGACCTCACGCCAGGGCCGGGCCCCCGAGACGCTGGGCCGGCAGCGCGGGGGCGGCGGCCAGCGCGTTCGGAACGCCGGCGTGGCGCGCCGGCGCTCAGGCACACGGAGGCTGCGGGGCGCAGGGCCCAGGGCTCAGGCCGCAGGGGCCCAGGCCTCAGGCCGCAGGGCTCGGGTTCTGGGGCTCTGAGGCTCTTGACTTGGGCCCCCTCTGGCCTGCGAGCCGCAGCCCAGCCGCCTTCGCGGGCGGGCGCGCGCAAGGCGGTGACGCTGCAGCGCAGAGAGGAAGACAAGAGATGGTGGAGGCCTCGGGCGTAGAGAATCTTAGCCACGAGGAGTGCGCTGGCCTCCAAGCGCAGTACTGGGCACAGTTCTCTGGCCAGGACAACCCCCCTGATATCCGTGGACGGGCTTCCTAGTGGGCCCCAGTCTGGGCAATTGGGGGGGCAAATGACGTCTGGCTCCAGCGTACCGTCAGCTATCTCGCCGAGCAGCAGCAGCGCCTCTGGCCACTGCCCGCCTTTGCCGCACGCGGCGATGGCCACGTTGTAGAGGACGGTGTCGACTCTTGCACGTGCCTCCGATGCTGCACGAAACAGCGTCAGCGCTGCACTCCACTGCCTCGCTCTCCCACACTTGCTGATGGCCACGTTCAGGGCGGCCTCGGGTCGAACTCCTGCCTGGCCGACAGCCTGGGGCTTGTGCCCCATGGAGCAGCGCGCCCGGTGCGCCCAGCATGGCCGGGGAGTCGCCCCGCTGGGCATCGCCGGCACAGCGAGGGGCGGCGGAGTCGGCGATCACGGGCATGTGAGAGGGGCGGCATGGACATTACCTCCGGTCATAGGCGACTGCCGCAAACAGAGCGCGGCTGCGAAAACGAACTGTGGCGGGATCTGACTCGAATCGGTCGAGAAGCATGGCCTAGAGGGCACGGGCTCCACTTGCAGCATCGCGGTCGTGTGCAACCACTGTGCTTTTGACTGGCACTATCACCAGTGTTGCTGTCACACGTCGCAGTTGCAATGTTAACTCATTCCATGACATCTGGACAGATCCGCCCTGAAGGAACCCCACCAACCCTTTAGGGCGTGAGTGGTCTAACGAGCTCGTTGTGCTAGCCCGCCTCCTCCCCTTCGGGGAGAGGGCCCCCCCCTCCCCATTATCCCCTCCCCCTGGGTCTGGGCTCTGAACCCCCCCTCCCCGCCCGCGAGGTGTCAGAGGGTCCGTTGGGACCCCCCAGGTGGCTCCGAGAGGGCCCCAGAGAGCCCAAGATGGCCTGCAAGATCGCTCGGGATATCCCAAGATGTCTCAAGGTAGCCTCCAACACGCCTCCAAGAGCCCTCAAGACCGCCCCAGGCTGGCCCCAAGGGTTCCCGCCCTCCGAGCCTCCCAGGGAGGCGCCTAGGAGGCCACAATCCGTCCAACTGTTTGTGGTGTTCGATGTGCCGTTGCCTTCTCTCCTTGTCGCTTCCGATGGGCTCTTTGAGGCGCCAATGTGGCTCCACGATGACCCAAGATGGCCCCAAGAGGGGCCCAAGAGAGCCCGAGGCGGCCCCAGGAGCGCCCAGGACCGCCCCAAGAGCGGCCCAAGAGGGCCCCAAGAGGCGATGTGAATGGACCCGACGGGGGGGACCCTGTCAGGGACCTCCCCCCCTTATTTGATCGATCGCCTCCAAGATGGCTCAAAGACGGCCTCCAAGGCTTCCAAGGCATCCAAGAGGGCACCAAGAGAGCCTCAAGAGGCCCCAAGATCTTCCGAAATGGTTCCAGGAGGGCTCCAGCATGGCTTCAAGAGGCCCAAGAAACACCCGGAGCACAAAAAACTAACCTTGGTGGCTCAGTGCTGTTGTCGTCACCGTCGCCGTCGATATTCCTTCTTCGTCCCCCACCATGTTCATCTTTCTCCTCCTCCTCCTCCTCCTCCTCTTCATCCTCCTCCTCCTCCTCCTCCTCCTCCTCCTCCTCCTCCTCCTCCTCCCCCTCCTCCCCCCCTCCTTCCCCTCCTCCTCATTCCCCCTCCTCCCCCTCCTCCCTCCTCCCCCTCCTCCTCCTCCACCTCCTCCTCCTCCTCCTCCTCACTATCCTCCTCCGCGATTCCTTTTCCTTCCAAATACCTCCTCCCTGTCGCACCCCGAGGCCGGTCGAAGTCGAAAGGGCGGGCCGGGCGTTTCGCCTGACTTCCCCACAGCTTATGACCCTGAAGCTGAACAATGACAATGACCCTGAAGCTTCTGACCCACAGTTTTACAAATGAAGGGAGACTGGTTTTCAAAATGTGGCTCCCGCCTTAGCGCCGCGCGCATTCGTTTTCAAAAATTACAACAGCTTCACCGATTGAGGGCGGGCGGTTTTCAAAACGTGGCTCTCGCCTGGGCGCAGCGCACACTCGTCTTAAACAACTGCAGGAGTTTTACGGATTGAGGGCGGTGCGTTTTCAACATGTGGCTCTCGCATGAGCGTCGCGCACATTCGTGTAAACAAGTTGCAAGAGTTTCACGGGTTCCCATGGTCAACGTACCAGAAATTGCGTTCTGGAAGGTTTCAGGATTGTGAAGGTGCAACAGTGACGTTGATTCGAGGCACTGAGGTCCCAGAAATGGTGTTCTGGCAATGCTCAGGATCGTCAAGTCGCAACCAGTATAGTTGATCCGTGGCGTTGGAGTCCAGAGAATGGTGTTGTGGCATGCGTCAGGTGCTTCAAACGGCTGTCTCCCAACGAGACACTTCTATCAGTGGGAATGAACCCTTGGCCTACGAAGAGGAAGCTCGGAGGGAGAGTATATTCCAACATCGTTGAAAAGTCTTGGGTTTACACTGGTCCTCCTCCTCCTCCTCCTCCTCCTCCTCCTCCTCCTCCTCCTCCTCCCACATCCCAGTCCTCCTCTTCCTCCTCCTCCTCCTCCTCCTCCTCCTCCTCCTCCTCCTCCCCCTCCTCCTCCTCTTCCTCCTCCTCAACCGCCTCCTCGTCTACTTCCTCCTCCTTTCTCATCGGCTGCCTCCGCTTCTACATTCTCCTCCTCGTCTTTCCTCCATCCGTCCCAACATATCATCGTCTTCTCTGCCCTCTTCGTTCCGCCTCCTACTTGCAAAGATGACGGGTGCTCCGCTCTGCGATCTGCCGCGTGCTCGTGAAGTTCTCTGAGTCGGGCACAGCGCCCGAAGAGCATCCCAGCAAGCTACCCGCAGACGTCCCGCTCGGGCGCGAAGGTCCGACTGCCGAAAAAAACGACCAGAGAGGCTCCGCTTACCTCCCCCTACTGCCCTCAAGCCCTCCTGCTACGTCCCTCAAGCTCCTCCTCCCTCTTCCTACGTAGATCCTGATGCTATGTCACGTGTCCTCGTCGTCCTGTCTGCCTTCCTCCCCTTCCTCCTTCTCCTCCTTGTCCGCGTGTTCCTCTTCATCAGACTCCCTCTTCCCTCCTACTCCGTTTCCCCCTCCTCCTCCTCCTCCTCCTCCTCTTCCTCCTCATCATCATCATCATCATCATCCTTCGGAAGCCCTGCGAAAACGAATGTGCGTCATTGCTGGGCCGCGTGTTGCTGCACATCCCTGATCAGGGCAACTCGCCTGATGTCTGTTGGTGGATGGGCTGGTGGGGATACGCGAAGCGTCAAGACATTGTACACGGCAAGTTCATGTTGACGACATGGGCCCTGGACTCGTTCACGAAGTGGTGACGACATGTTGACGATGGGTAACACGTACAATGGTCGACCACGTCCTCGGCACAACTTGCAGTGCAACGCCGCGGCAGTGCGCCCCATGCAAATGTGCATCCCAGACATGCGACGTCCTGATGTTTTCAGTACGGGATCCCTGGAAGCCCCGACTCTTTCCCCGGGACTGGTTTTTCATCCTGAGTCGTTTTTCGACGGTCCCGAGGCCCGGCGAGGGCCCCCCGGAGGCCGAAAACTGCCAAAAACCTCCCGTCCGGAGTGTTTTACGACGCGATCATGTCTGGGAGTGGCAAATGCGTGTGGTTGAGGTGCTGACGCCGCGCGCAGCATTTCACCGTGGAACGATCTCCGCTCCGCGAGGTCTCCCCCGAAATCGGCTGGCCCCGTCGCCCGCGCGGAGACCCCGCGCCGTCCCTCTCTCTCCCTCCCGTGGGCCCCGACGTGCCCGAGACGGGCCACCCCGGAGCGCGCTCCGTGCCGAACGCCCGCGGCGGCGTCGCCGCCGAGTCGAGGCGGCGCAGAGTCTGCCGCATTCTCCCGTCCTGACAACTCACCAGACCCCCCCAACCCAGCCCGAAGACCCCAATGTCGGGTTGGGGCGGGGTACGGGCTTCCAGATGTGTTTTTCCGGTGTTCCCCGACCCCCTCCCCCAGCACCACTGGAAACGGAGGCCAGTCTGGGGCCTTCGGGTTGGGTTGGGGTGGTCAGGTGGGCGGTGACGTCCCCAGAGTCGTTCGGCACCACCGCCCGCATCGGCGCTTCGCCAGGGGGGTCCTCGCAACGGGCCTCCCCCGAGGGTGCTCCATCTCGAGCGACCGCGTCGGCGTCGCCGCCGCGCCGATGTGGCACAGAGCCTGCCGCAGCCATCCGCTGCCCTGCCGTTTCGCCTGGCGCGGCAGGCCCAGGCGACACTGGGCGCGCGGCCGGGCTGCAGGCGGCGGGCGCACATGTCCGCGAAGACCTCCCGCGCGCGCTCGACGTCCCCCTGGGAGGAGTACGCCTCGGGGGAGGGCCGCGCGGACACCCCTCTCAAGTCCGCAGCGGAGTGGAGAAGTGTCGGGGGCCAGGGGGAACCGCGAGCGACGAAGAGAGGAAGAGTCTCACGCGAGAGGGCATGGCGACACTAGGCTAGGTCACCCAGCTTCGCGGTATAGGTCGCCAGGGCGGAAGGCTGCCCTAGGCCCTACCCAAGGGCCCAGGGTAGCACAAGGCAGGCCCTACCCAAGGGCCTAGGGTAGCCTTGGGCAGGGCCCACCCAAGGGCCTAGGGAAGGGCAAGGGTGGGCCTTACCCAAGGGCCTAGAACAGGGCAAGAGCAGGGCCTATCCAGGGGCCTAACCATCTCGCGCACTTCTCTTCGCGATCTCGCGCCGCCGCCCTGGGTAAGGGTACATCTCCAGCCCAAGCCGCGGTGCGCGAAGCGCGATTATCCTCGCGCCCCTGGAGGTGACCTCGCCTGCGCGGTGGCTTACGCAGGCCGCCCACACTGTAGATTGGGTGGGCAATGGAGCGCTCGCACGCGGACCCTACGCGGGAAGCTCGCGCGCGAGTGTCCGAGCGGTCGACTCTCTCTTCCCGCGTCGCTCACGTGTTGAGAGGTGTGAGGACTCCGAAGGAAGGCCGGGGCGAACATGCGAAGGATAGTCAGGGGCGCTCAGGAGTGCATGCGAGCCCCCAGCGGCCAGCGAGCAAAAGCAGGGTGCAAGATCTAGTTGTCCGCGATGGTGGGGGGAGACACTGGAGACTGGACTGCCGGGTTGCAAAGGGGGGTGGAGGAAAAGTAGCTTTCTTGCCAAAGGCTCCCGAGGGCTGCGTATGCTCGTGATGGTGCCGTCGCTGCCGTGTGCAACAAGAGGCAGCGTAGCTCCACGATCCTCACATGCTCCTCTTCATTTCCTCGCGAAATGTTGTGGGGATTCTGGCGTCCTGGGAAGATGGAGGTGACGTTGCGGTGGTGGCCGCTCTGCCCCCCCCGCTGCTCTGGCAACATCCAACGCCCGCAAATGCACAGCGACAGATCGCGCCGACACACTCCGCGAATGGCGCCCACGGTGCCGTTGTGGACTACAACGCGCGCGTGGCCCCCAATTGGCGCCCGGAGCGGCGATTGGGCGGCGACCGCGAGGCCGGGAGATCGGCACGTCCCGCATCAGCGCCGACCGCAGCATGCCAAACGGGACGGAAGTCGACCGATGGTTCCGCCAGCGCCCATAACACACGCTCGGGGAGTAGAAGAAGAAAAAACGGCATAAACATAAACTTTTGGCGCTCCGCGCGGATTTCTTGGATCTGCGCGGGACCCCCCTCCCTGGCGCGCGGAGCGCGCCAGGGGCGGGGCCGGAGGCGCCGCCAGGGGGGGGACAGCGCGGATCCAAGAAATCCGCGCGGAGCGCCAAAAGTTTATGTTTATGCAGTTGTTTCTTCTTCTTCTTCGAGGGAGGGCCGAGGAGGGCCGCAGCTTGGCTGTCGTCGCGGCGCCAGCGATCGCCCGGTCGGTCCGGTCGGAGCCCGAGCGGGAGGCAGACGGGCGCAGTGCACGCGAGGAGGCGCAGGGCCGGCGAGGGAGGCGGCCGAAGAGGGGGGGGGGCAGCGGCGGCGAGATGAAGAGAGGGAGTCATGATGAGTTGAAGAAAATCCCCTCCTCTTCGTCTCGTGGCCTCTCAAGCGAAGAGAAAGAGACATGAGAATAATGAGAAGCAGAAGAAGAATACGAAGGAGAAGAAGAAGAAGAAGAACAACAAAAAGGACAACCGCTGCGGAATCGCGCCCCGGCCTGGCTAAGACCACATGGGCGCAGGGCTGTGCCCTCCAGCTTCTCCGCGGGACACCGCGCGGCGCAAGACGTCCACGGGGAGCGCAACGCGCACGGGGGGAGGAGGGAACTCTTGGAGGGGAGCGTGGAAAGGGGGAGGTGGGAGCTCAAGGCCTCTGCGACGGTTCCCGTCGGGCCTAGAGTTCTGCGGTCAGTGCTGCACACGCGCTCGGCGTAAACATGGACAGTGGCGCTATGCCACATGCTGATATGTCTGCAGCATCACACTGCAGCGCAGCTGTCATAGAACGCCCGAGGCGTACCACCCGTGGCTCGCACTGCGCCCCGTCGACCGTGATGTCGTCTATGTTGGTGCCCTGCTCTAGCTATGCAACTATCGCCGCCAGCTGTGCACAGCGGGAAGCGCAGGCAGTCAATTGAGCAGTTGTGGAGGGGGCGAGCGGGGGGAGGAAGGCGTGATCCTCCCAACGAGGGCGATGTGCACACACGTATGTTTCATAATTCACCAACGATGTGAGTCTCGATGTGTAGCCGCATCTAATGGCGACTGCATGGCATCGCCGGCTCGACGGACAATGCGGCCGTAGGCATTGCAAGCAGGGAGCTGGGCCATCCGACGGCTCCACACCGCGCACGCTTCCCGACGCGACACCTTGGCCTCCTCACCGAAAGCCTGGAGCTGTCAGCATCGAAACATGTTGGAGCGGCCACTCGCGGCATTCTGGCCTGGGAGAGCCACACAGGCCCGAAAGCGTGCGAGGTTTGGACGTGAAGCTGCCACGGCCGTTCGCCGTGCTTGGCGCGCCACTGAGTTCGAAGCGCGCGTGCTCTCACGAACAACCCCCCGCACGCAATACGCCACGCGCGAGCTGCTGCACCCCCACGGCGGGCGGAAGGCCTGGCCGCCGGGGCCCGACCACAACTGGACCCAGGGATCGACCTGAAAAGTGCTTCTCGTCTTCGCGCTGTGCTCGCTCTCCCTCGCTCGGTCTCCCATCCGCCTCTGCTGCACAGCGGCGTCGAGCCCGGCAGCCTGGCAGCGACGGCCCACGACATCGCCAAGGCACCGTTTAGGTCGACCCTGGACCAGGCCCAGGAAAGAAAGGGCGATCCACAGGTGCTGCCCAGATGTGCTGCCGTGACAATCATGGGGCGAGGCTGGCCCTGCGAACCCCCTGCGCAGAACACTGGCCCCCTCTGGGGCCTCCAGGCTGCGTGGACGATGTCTCTGCCCCCATGCGGCCAGTGATGGGAGGAGGAGGAGGAGGAGGAGGAGGAGGAGCAGGAGCAGAAGGAGGAGGAGGAGGAGAAGGAGCAGCAGGAAAAGGAGGAGGAGGAGGAGGAAAAGGAGAGAGGACCTCCCTATCCTCCCTTCTTCCCCGTCTTACCTACATGGTAGTGGTGGTGGAAAATCGGCCCATCAGCCAGTCCTCAGCTCCGTGGTTTCAGTACAGGCTCCGCTGCAGTTCCTCTGCTCCAGGGTATTCGATGTTTCAAATCATGGTTCTTCGTTCCAGTGGGAGGTTGCAGAACTCACGATCCCCCCCGCGGCCTCACAGGGGTGTGTTACTTTATCGATTCGGTCCCCGGGATTTCTAGGCGCCATGGAGCAAAAGAAAAACACAAGCGCACGCTCATGCGGCCGACTTCCTGTGCAAATTACGGCTCATAGGCGCTTCCTGGGCCACAATCCCTCCCAAATGACATCGCATTCGCGTTCTCGAGGCAGCAGTCCCTTGAAATGTACTGCGCAATCACGCTCCCGAGGCCAAAATCTCGTAAACATTCCCGTCTCTCGCACTCGCGCGCTCTAATTAGGCCACAATCCATCGTGAGTTACGACGCAGTCGCGCCACCGACATAACAATCAATCCATCGCAAAGTGCGTCGCACTCGCGTCCCCGAGGCCTCCTCCTCCTCCTCCTCCTCCTCCTCCTCCTCCTCCTCCTCCTCCTCCTCGTCCTCCATCGTCGTCCTCTTCGTCTCCCTTGTCCTCCGCATTCTCCCTCCTGCTCCTCCTCCTCTTTTTTTTGTTCCTCCTCCTCCTCCTCCTCCTCCTCCCTCCTCCTCCCCCTCCTCCTCCGGCGACGACGACGACGACGGCGACACGAGGCCGCGCCCGCAGGGTGCGCGGTGGGCCCGGCGCGCGGTCCTTCATCAGCGAGGTGTAGCTCACGACGTTGGGCGAGAGGCGCGCGCTGCGCGCCTTTCGGAGAAGCAGGGGGGGGGGTGGGGGGGGGGGGGCGAGAGAGAGGAGGAGGGAGGAGGGAGGACGAGGAGGGAGTAGGGGCGGGAGGAGAAGGGAGGAGGGAGCAACAGGAGGAGGGAGAGGGAGAGTAGGAGGGAGGAGGGGGGAGGGGGAGGAGGGGGTAGGAGTGGAGGGGAGGGGGGAGGAAGGAGGGAGGAGGAGGAGGGGTGAGCGGGAGGGGGGAGTATGGAGGGTAGGGGAGGGGAGGGGAGGGAGGGAGGGATGGAGTTAGGGAGGTGAGGGATGGGAGGGAGGGGAGGGATTCAGGATGTAGTAGGATAAAAAGGAGGAGGAGGAGGAGGAGGAGGAGGAGGGGGAAGGGAGGAGAGCAGATGGGAGAATGCGGAGGACGATGGGGGGACGAGGAGGACGACGAAATGGACGAGGAGGAGCAGAAGGAGGAGAAGAAGGAGGAGGAGGAGGAGGACGACGACGACGACGAGGAGGGTGGACAGGGGAGGAGGAGGAGGAGGAGGAGGAGGAGGAGGAGGAGGAGGAGGAGGACGACGACGACGACGACGACGAGGAGGAGGAGGACGACGACGAGGAGGAGGGAGGAGGAGGGGGAGGACGAGGCGGAGGAGGACCACATCACAGCCTCATGTCCTCAGTCCCCTCATCGTAAGTCCAGACAAGCCGTCCTTTGCAGGAAGCGACCCCTTGAAAGACCACCTCGTCATGGGCCTGCCATTCAGGCGAGAACCCCGTTTTGAAAAGCAAGTGCCTTGCGGCCTCCTAGCGGAAGGGGGGGACTGCGAAAAGGTATGGTCATACAGCTCACCAGAGCATCAAGCGAGATCCCCATTTCCCCAATCAAGTCTGCCTCCTGGGCTCCCACTTGTTCTTTGTGTCAGACCCCGGTGGGTGCGACGCCCCAACTCCGAGTTGGCCCTCGACGTTGCTCGGGCTCTCATTGGTCTTAGCTCCTTGGCCGCACCCCAGGTCAGCCAGCATCGATTCGGGAAGCTAGGCCGAATCGGAAAGCGCGCCGGACCCTGACCTCTTCGCGTTGTGAAAAAAACATAACCAGAGGTTCTTCGCTGTTTCCAGCCTCCCGGGGGCCCTGCAGGGCCTCGGGACCGCCAAAACCCGACTCGGGATGAAAAACCGGTCCTGGGGAAGGGGTCCAGACCTCTGGGGGTCGACGTTGCGAACAAAATCACCTCGTCGGGGGTCCGGGTACGGAACCAAAGCCGGAGTGGATCGGCCGTGCCAGGATGCACAGAACAGCGCCACGCAGGCACCGCGCCCCATCGGATCGTCGGAGCACCGGAAGCGAACGGGGTCGGGCCCACCGAAATCGAGGCCGGACCACATCGATCGGATCGAGAGGGGCCCTGCTTCTGGGCACCGCCGGGGATCCGCGGACGGAAGTACGGGATCCAAAAGAGGCCGCGAGAAGGCTTGTGCCCACACGTGCCGCCCCACGGGGCGCAGGCCTTCCGGCAGCCCGATGGCGGGCGCCCCCGACGTCGACAAGGAAAGTAGATGCTGTACCCCATTTCCGCCCGCACGCAAGAGCGACCCCAGACCCCAGGCAGGAGTTGCCGTGGATGCGCGACTCTCGGGGGGGCCACGGGAGCGGCCAAACCAGAGCGCGCAAGCCGCTGCTGTCGCATCGCATCCGGCCACACTGGAGCCCCGGCGTGCCCGCACCAGAGGGTCAGTCACTCCAGCGCGAAAGACCACGCTTACGTGGCAGCCGAGGATGAGGAGCTAGGAGGAGGAGGAGGAGGAGGAGGAGGAGGAGGAGGAGGAGGAGAAGGGGGAGGAGCAGCGGGCCCTCGGGGCCAATCCCCGCACACCTGCTCGCCCACGGGCCGCTCCGTCCGAAGCCTGAAGCCCCCCGCCGCCGCCGCCGCCGCCGCCGCCGACGACGACGACGACGACGACGACGACGCACGTTCGAATTCGGCTTCCCTCGGCGGTCCAGAGAGTGGCGCCCGAGGCACGGGGTCTCTGAGGGCGATGTTGCCTCGAAAGAGCAGGCTTCGGCTCGGGAACCCCGAGCGGCACGCTGCATCGGAGACGAGCTCGCTTGCGCGGGCCGCCGGCGCGGCACGCTACGTGGGAGACGAGGGCGCTCACCGCGCGACCTGCCGCGGGCAGCTTGCGCGCCAATGGCGGCGCAGTCGATCCCGTTTCCTGGCGTCGGTCAGCTGGGGCCCCGAGGCAAGGGCGCCCTAGGGCGGGTGGCCTCAAATAGTGAAGGCTCAGCTCGGGACCCTGTTCCTGCCCCTGGGGCCGTCTTGGCGGCCTTTTGGGCCGTCCTGGTGCCATCTTCTCGAGGCCTCTCGGGCGATCTTGGTGCGATCCTGGGGGGACTCTTGGGCCGCCTCGGGCCGTCGGGCGGCCGTCAAAGCCCTTCAAAAAGCGTTGCGAAATCCATGATTTGGGCCTCTTCGAGCCCTCCTGGGGCCCCATCCCTCGCGGCCACACCCCGGAGCCGCCGATTCCCGCGGGCGCGCTGCCTCCGACAGCGCGCGCGAGGCGCCGGCGGCGTCCCGGGCGCGCACGTGGGCGTTCACCAGCGCGTTGTAGCACACCATGTTCGGCTCGACGCCGCCTCGCCACGGGCGGGCCCCACGGGGGGGCAGGAGGGGCCATCCTCCATCCTCCATCCTCTGAGGAAAAAAAGAGGAAGAGAAAGTGGCGCGCCCTGAGGAGGAGGAGGAGGAGGAGGAGGAGGAGGAGGACGATCGACGATCGACGATCCCTTCAGCCATCAGGAATCAGGGATCCGGTGGAGGACGAGAGAGGATGGGGGGAATGGGATGAGGGGGAGGAGGATGGGGAGGATAGTGAGGGAGGAGGAAACGAGGAAACAGCGGGAGGAACAGCAGCAGCCGCAGCAAGAGAAGCACGGCCGCAGGTGTCTCAACCCGGCCCGCCCACCGTCCGAGCACCGATGGGGCCCCCCTCTGCGCGCCGCCGCCGCGACGCGCCTGACCGACGCCGCGCCTCTCGTCGTCGTCGCTGGCGCAGGGCAAGCCGAGCGCAGGGCAGGCCGCCCAGAGGCCGCCGAGAGGCCGCCGAGCGCCGCCGCGGGGCCGCCGCGGGGCCCACGAGGGGCCCGATGCCGCGGCGGGCGCCGCCGCGGGGCCGCCGCGGGTCGGCAGGGCGGGAGCCCGGCACGTCAGGGCGGAGGTTCGGAGTTGGGGGTCCCCCCTGCGTGGGTGGGGGGGGGGCGCCTGCGCGGGCCTCCGCGAGCGCCGCGGCGGCGCCCTCCGCGTCCGCGCGGCGCGCGTGCGCGGCGAGCCGCGGGCCCCCGGCAGGGCTGCGGCGGAGGCCGCCCACGAGAAGGCCCGACCCCGCCTGAGCAACGAAAGTACGGTAGGTTCGCGCGGCGACGGCGCGCGCAGAGGCTTTTGACACCGCACCGATCGTCCAACCTTGAATCGATCGCGGCCCCGATCGTTCGAGGTTGAATTCAGTCGGGTCCAGTGGCGTTAGCGTGTCCATCGGTGCTTCCGCGTCGCAGAATTCAACCTTGAACGCCTTCGCCGGCGTAGCTGGCGCGCCAACGCCACACGAACCTACCGTAAAGGGATATTACGCGAGAAGAGAAAGCGACCTGACGTCGCGGGCAGCTTATGCGCGAACGTCCGCGCAATCGGACCCGGTCTCTTCCGTCGCTCACCTCTCGCGTCACGGCAGCATCCCGTCCACGACTGGGCTGGACCCTCGGCTCCTCGCGTCTCGGAAAAATCCCGCCCGCGACAGGACCCCCACACCCTCGCTTGGTGGAAACAACATAAAGAAATATTTCTGGCCAGTTTCGGCCTCTGAGGCCCTCACTAGACCCAGGGCAAAAACGGCTCGGGACGAGGAAATGGTTCAGACCTCTGGGCAACGACGATGTGAAAAAAACTCGACGTCGAAGATCTGGGGAGTGGACGGGACTGGAGGATATTACCGCATCTGGAAGAACAACGGCATAAACATAAACTTTCGGAGCTCCGCATGATTTTCCTGGGATCGGCGCTGGACCCCGCTCCATGGCGCGCGGCGCAGTGCCGATCCCGAGGCATCCGCGCGGCGCCCCGAAGGTTTATGTTTACGCACTTCTCCTTCTTCATCCGCGATGCATCAGCGACGTCGGCACGGAGAAAAAAGTCTTCGAGTAGGGGATCGACTACAGAATCGGTTTGTTCGTCGAACCTACGAAGATACGTAGATAAACCTGTATATATACATATATATATATATATATATATACGAACACGTATTTGTTTCGTGCAGTCGGCGCGAAACTCAAAATTGGGGTACATGGATTCTGCAGTCGATCCCCTACTCGAAGTCTGGCCCAAAATCACGCCGCCTCGCCGATGCGCCAGATGTGCGGAGCGGTCATTTGTTTGCGGCCCCGTTTGGGCGGGGAAGAGCCTTCTTGCAGGCAGAGGCCCAGGACGCCCTTCGCGCCTCGAGCGCAGAATACAAGCCGCGGGGAGGAGGCTCTGGTCAGCCTGTGGGCGTACAGATGCAGACCTAGACGTGATCGCGACGTGAAAAAAAAAACAGGACGGGATGCTTTTGCCAGTTTTCGGCCTCGGGGGGACCTCGCCGGGCCTCGGGACCGTCAACAAACGGATCGGGATGAAAAACCGGTCCCTGGGCAAGGGACAGGACTTCCGGGGACCCCGCATTGAAGAAATCAGAACGTCGCATGCCTGGGGACATACATGTGTTCACTAAGCGCGTGTGTGTGTGTGTGTGCCTCTGAGTGTGTCTTTGTGGGAATATGTGTGTATCTGTCTGTGTGTGTCTGTCTGTGTGTGTGTGTCTGTCTGTGTGTGTCTGTCTGTGTCCGTGTGCGTCTTTGTCTGTGTCTGTGTGTGTGTCTGTGTCTGTGTCAATGTGTCTATGTGTCTGTGTCTGTGTCTGTGTCTGTGTCTATGTCTATATCTGTGTGTGCGTGTCTGTGTGTCTGTGTGTCTGTGTCTGTGTGTGTGTCTGTTTGCGTGTCTGTGTGTGTGTCTGTGTGTGTCTATGTGGTGTACCTGTGTGTGTCTGTGTGTCTGTGTGTGCCTGTGTCTGTGTCTGTGTCTGTGCCTGTGTCTGTGTGTTTGCGTGTGTGTCTGTATGTGTGTGTGTGTCTGTGTCTGTGTGTCTGTGTGTCTGTGTGTGTCTGTGTGTGTGTCTGTGTCTGTGTCCACGTCCGTGTGTGTCTGTGTGTGCGTCTGTGTGTGTGTGTCTGTGTCTGTGTGTGTGGGTCCGTATGTGTGCCTGTGTGTGTGTCTCTGTGTGTGTGTCTGTGTGTGTCTGTGTCCGTGTCTGTGTCTGTGTCTGTGTCTGTGTGTGTGTGTCTGTGTGTCTGTGTGTGTGTTCGTGTGCGTGTCTGTCTGTGTGTGTCTGTGTGTGTGTGTCTGTGTGTGTGTCTGTGTGTGCGTGTCTGTGTGTGCCTGTGTGGTGTCTGTGTGTGTGTGTCTGTGTGTGTCTGTGTCTGTCTGTCTGTGTGCATGTCTGTGTGTGTGTCTTTGTGTGTGTCTGTGTGTGAGTGTCTCTGTGTGTGCGTGCGTGCGTGCGTGCGTACATGCGCGCGTGCGTGCGTGTGTGTGTGTGTGTGTCTGTGTGTGCGTATGGGACTAACTGTGACTGTGACTGTGACTGTGAGTGTGACTGTGACTACGACTGTGACTGTGATTGTGACTGTGACTGTGAAAGCGACTGTGACTTTGAATGTGAATGTGTGAATGTGTGAATGTGTGAATATGCGAATGTGTGGATGTGTGTATGTATGTGTGTGTGCGTGCGTGCGTGTGTGTGCGTGTGCGTTTGTGTGTGTGCGTGCGTGCGTGTAGGTGCTAGACGTCGGAGGTCGAGGCAAAAAAGGTGTGGCACTGTGTACGCTCATAAAAATAAGAAGCACGAAGTCGGAGGTCCGGGGGAGAGCGCGCACCACCACCTGGCCTCTGCGGCCCTGGGGGCCGAGATCCCGTGCCTGGCCGAACCGGGGCCGGCCCCCTGCGAAGTTCTGCCCTTGGGCCGTCGGGGAGGAGTGGTTGGACGCCTGGGGAGCATGGGGAGACAGGGGGAGGAATGGTAGAGGGAGAGGGGGAGGAGAAAGGGAGGTAGGGAGGGAGGGAGGAGAAAGCAAGGGTAGTCGAATGAGGGAGGGAGGAGGGAGGAGGAAGAGGACGAGGAGGCTGACGCTACGGGGGCGCGAGTGCGCTCAGCAGCCGCGAGGAGGACAAGGAGGAGGCTAAAGGAGGAGCAGAAGGCGTGATAAGGAGGAGGAGGAAGAAGAGGAAGAGGAGGAGGAATCTTAGGACTCCCTCCTCCACTCTAATCCCCTCTCCTCCGCCTCCTCCTGGGGGCTTGGGGGAAGCGCGGCAGCGACCCTGGCTGAGCGTGCTGTAGCTCACCACACCGGGCTCTAGCAGCGCGCTCCGCATCTCGCCCAGCGCCCGCCTCGCGCCCTCGGGGCTGCCCGCCGCCGCGTGGGCCTCGTGGTTGCACGCGCGCGCGCACTGCGGCGGCGGCGGCAGCAGCAGCGGAATCCTCCCATTCTGCCTCCACCATCTCTCCGTCCCCCCTCCCTCCCTCTCCTCCTCCTCCTCCTCCTCCTCCTCCTCCTCCTCCCTGCTTCCTCCTCCTCCTCCTCCTCCTCCTCCCTGCTTCCTCCTCCTCCTCCTCCTCCTCCTCCTCCTCCTCCTCCTCCTCATCCGTGCTCCCTCCTCCTCCTCCTCCTCCTCCTTCCTCCTCCTCCTCCTCCTCCTTCTCCTCCTCCCCACTCTCCCCTCCTCTCCTTCTCCTCCTCCTCCTATTCCTCCTATTCCTCCTATTCCTACCTATTCCTCCTATCCTCCTCCTCCTCCCTCCTCTCTCCTATCCCACTCTCCTCCTCTCCTCCTCCCTCCTCCTCTCCTCCTCCTCCTCCTCCTCTCTCCTCCCTCCTCCTCATCCTCCTTTTCCTCCTCCTCCTATTCTATTCTCCTATTCCTCCTATTCCTCCTCCTCCTCTCCTCCTCCTCCCTCCTCCTCTCTCCTCCTCCTCTCCTGCTCCTGCTCTGCTGCTCCTGCTGCTGCTGCTGTTGCTGCTGCTGCCTCCTGCTGTTGCTGCTGCTGCTGCTGTGCCTGTTCGCCTCTCTCCTCTCCTCCTCTCCTCCTTCCGCCTTCTCCACCTCCTCTTCCTCCTTCTCCTCTCCTCCTCCCTCTCTCCTCCCTCCTAATCCTCCTCCTCTCCCATCCTCATTCCTCCTCCTCCTCCTCCTCCTCTTCCTCCTCCTCCTAATCATCCTCCTCCTTCTCCTCTTCTCCTCCTCCTCCTCTCTCTCCTCCTCCTCTCCTCATCCTCTCTCACCCCTCTCTTCCTCCCCATCATCATCATCATCATCACCATCATCATCATCATCATCATCATCATCATCATCATCATCATCATCATCATCATCATCATTCACCATCATCATCATCATCAGCATCATCATCATCATCATCACCACCACCATCATCATCATCAGTTTCATCACCATCATCATCATCACCATCCACATCATCATCAACATCACCATCAACATCATCAGCATCACCCGCATCGTCATCACCACCATCATCATCAGCAGCAACATCAGCATCATCATCAGCAGCAACATCATCATCGCCATCACCATCATCGTCGTCATCATCGTCACCATCATCATCATCATCATCATCATCATCATCATCATCATCATCATCAGCAGCAGCATAAACATCATCATTATCGTCATCATCGTCACCATTATCATCGGCAACATCCGCATCATCCGCATCATCCTCACCATCATCATCACCATACTCATCATCATCATCATCATCATCATCATCATCATCAGCATCAGCATCAGCATCAGCATCAGCATCAGCATCATCATCACGGTCAACAGCATCATCATCATCATCATCATCATCATCAGTATCATCACCAGCAGCCGCATCAGCATCATCATCACCATAATCAGCATCATCATCATCAGCATCATCCGCGTCATCATCATGACCAGTAGCATTAACATCACAATCATCGTCATCATCAGCATCAGCATTCAAATCATCATCAGCAGCATCATCATCAGCATCAGCATCATCATCATCACCAGCACCATCATCAGCACCATCATCAGCATCATCAGCTACATGTTCCTCAGCATCAGCATCGTCATCATCATCAGCAGCATCACCAGCATCAGCATCAGCAGCATCAGCATCAGCATCATCATCGACAACATCATCATTGTCATAACCACCATCATCAGCATCAGCAGCAGAAGCATCATCAGCAGCAACATAATCGTCATAAACACCAGCAACATCAGCATCATCAGCATCAGCATCATCACCAGCATCATCAGAGTGTCAGCATCATCATCAGCAGCATCGTCATCATCATCATCATCATCATCATCATCATCATCATCATCATCATCCAGCTTCTCCTCCTCGTCTTGGACTTGGACTTGGACTACGGCTCACAGTCTACCAAGACTAGCCGGCGATGAGACTAAACGTGAACGACACCTAATCTACCCACGAGCGTTCGTGCAAACGTCGAGCGTTCTGCCAGCGCAGCGGCCTCAGACCGGAATGAATCAATCCAGGAGCTGTGAAATGTGCCTCCTATTGCTAAGGCCCGCTTCTCCACACTGCACGAGATGACCTAGACAATCCAAGCCGACGCGGCGCATGCCCTGCCTCGCGCCCCGCCGTCGGAGTGAATGATCAAGCTGCATTATCGTAAAGATTTGTCTTTGTAAGACCAATCGAATTCCAAAGACCACGTCTTCTGCACATCCATGGTGTAATTGGCCAAATGATCCGCTATGACATTGAAATGCCTCCAGCCGCACACAACCGGGTCCCTCCACAGATGAGGCGGATACCATCCCGAGCATAGCAGGTTGACCATGTTGTCGCAAGTACGTCGTAACAGCGGGGCGGCGGACGGGTCCAAGCAAGGCGGATGTCCACATACGATTATCCTCGTCTTCCTCCTGTTCTGCCTCCTCCTCCTCGTCCTCCTCCTCCTCCTCCTCCTGCTCCTGCTACTCCTGCTCCTCCTCCTCTACCTCCTATTCCTCCTTCTCCTCCTCCTCCTCCTTCTGCTACTCCTGCTCCTCCACCACCACCTCCTATTCTTCCTCCTCCTCCTCCTCTTTTCCTCCTCCTCCTCCTCCTCCTCCTGCCCCATCTCCTCCTCCTCCTCCTGCCCATCCACCTCCTCCTCCTCCTCCGCCTGCCCATCATCCTAATCCTCCTCCTCCCCCTCCTCCTCCCCCCCCTTCCTGCTCCATCTCCTGCTCCTCTTCCTTCCTGCCTCCTCCTTCCTCCTCCGTCCTCCTCCTCCTCCTCCCTTCCTCCTCCTGCCCTGTTCTTCAACCTCCTCCTCCTCCTCCTCCTCCTCCTCCTCCTCTCCTCCTGCCACTCTCCCTCCTCCTCTCTTCCTCCTCCTCCTCGTCTTCCTCCTTCGTTCCCTCCTCCGCCTCCTCCTCCTCGCCTCCTCCTCCTCCGCCTCCTCCTCCTCCCGCCTCAGCGTCCGCCTCCACCTGCTCCTCCCTCCTCCTCCTCCTCCTCCTCCTCATCAGCAGCAGCATCCTCCTCCTCCTCCTCCTCCTCCTCCTCCTGCTCCTGCTGCTCCGCCCTTCCGCTCCTCCTCCACAATTGCGCAATATGAATACTACTCTCCTCTCTGCCCTAAGTCTGAGGCGGAATCTTTCTCGGAGTGTTCGGCCCCCCCTCGCGTATTGTTTTTCCACACAGGATGTCGGCGAGTTGGGTTTTCGTAGGCGCTCATTTCCGCGCTGCCGCTCGTTCCGAATCGTGCTCCCGCTGCAGCGCTGGCGTCATTTCCGCGCTTCCGCTCATTCCGAAACGTGCTCCCGCTGCAGCGCTGGCCTAATTCCCGCGCTTCCGCTCATTCCGAATCATGATCCCGCTGCAGCGCCGACGTCATTATTTCCAGCCCCATGCCACGGCATGGTTTTCGGCCCTTCCAAATAGGCACCAAAATCTAAAAAACTGCCACCCCTTAAAAAACCATCGGAAGTGATTACGCATTCGGTGTCGATTCGTTGATTTTTTGAACCGCAAGAGACCCCCCACACTCTGGGGCGTCGCCACGCCATGCTGTGTCATGTAATGCTATGCGTCGCTACGCGTTGGTCTTCAATACCATGCTATGCCATGTAATGCTATGTTCTGCTACGACATCCGACTGTGCGAATAGAGAGGATATCTACGCTATGGTAAGGGATGGGAGGGAGGGTTAGGACGTCAGATATGACACGAGCGCATCTTGCTTGACCCCCCCCTCTGCCGACCCCACCCCCAGGGGATCGGGGGCGGGGCCTTCATGAGGCTGGTGTAGCTGATGACGTCGGGCTTCAGCCGCGAGCCGCGCATGTCCGCCAGCGCACTGGAGACCCCGCCCGTGGCCCGCGCGGACGAAAAGAACGACGACGACCACGACGACGACGACGACGACGACGACGACGACGACGACGCCGACGCCGACGACGACGACGACGACGACGACGACGACGGCGGCGGCGGCGGCGGCCGCGGCGGCGGCGGCCGAGCCCACAGCGGAGCCAGGGGGAAGCGAGGCCGACGAGGACGAGGTCAGAGGGGGGGCATCGTCCTTGTGGTCGTCCTCGTCCTCGTCCGCCGCCGCCGACGCATCCTGTTGGCCTCACTCCCCCCAGGGGTCTGGACCCCTTCCCCCAGACCAGCTTTTCATCCCGAGCTGTTTTCTGACGGCCCCGAGTCCCGGCAAGGTCCGGAGGCTAAACGTAGCGAGAATCTCCCCGCCGGCGACAGCGACGACGACGACGACGACGAAGACGACGACGACGGCGACGGCGACGACGACGACGACGACGACGACGACGACGACGACGACGGCGGCGACAGAGACGACGGCGACGACGACAACGACGGCGACGACGGCGACAACGACGGCGACGACGGCGACGACGACAGCGACGACGACGACGACGATTACGACGGCGGCGACGACGGCGACGGCGACGACGGCGCCGGCCCCGAGGGAGGCCGCGGCGAGCGGGCCCGAGGCCGCGAGGCGCGCGGGGCCCCCCACCGCGCGCGGCCTCGCCGCGCCCGCGGCGTCCTCGCCCCGCGCGCGCAGGTCCTCCAGCGCCGCCGGGGGCGCCCAGGAAACGGAGGGGGCCCATCGAGGTGCTGGGCCGAGGGCTCCTCTGGTCC
>CAUYUJ010015988.1:225000-283447 GCA_963575745.1 Prorocentrum cordatum
AGGGGGGGTCTGGCTTCGGCCTGGCTCACGGGGAGTCCTGCTCTGTCCCCCTTGGGCAAGGGGACTGGGGGGAGCAGGCCAGGACACCCGCCCCGAGACTCGCACCAGGTGCCCCGCCTGGTGGCGAGGGGTGTCCTGTGTCCCCGACCAGCGCCTGGCGTGCCTGGCGGGTGGCAGGGGGGCCCCCTCCCCTCGGGGGGGGGGCTGGTCCTGGAGGCGTTGGACGTGTACGTGCACCTCTGAGCGTCCCCTCCCCTCCTCGGCCTTCTGAGCTTGGAGCGGCCGAGGTGCACTAGGTCTCTCCCAACACACTGTATAGGCCCTGGCAGTGTGGGGTTTTCTATTTTTTTGACATATCACCTCGTGATGGCGTCCACTCCACTCCACTCCACTCCTCCTCCTCCTCCTCCTCCTCCTCCTCCTCCTCCTCCTCCTCCTCCTCCTCGGGCAAGCCCGAGCCAGGAAGGTTCCGTCGGCGTGCTGCGGCCTAGGCTCCCTCGAGTCGGTGATGGAGGGGCGTCAGCTCGTCCCGGAGGAAGCCCAGCAGGCGGATCGGCTGCACACGGGCGAGAGAGAGAGAGGGGGGAAGAGAGCGAGAGAGAGCGAGAGAGCCTCGGCCAGAGCGGCAGGCGGCTCGAGGCCCGCCGATCTCGCCGCGCGCGGTGCGGCGTGCGGCAGCCTGGGAGCTCGGGCTCGCCGCCCCCCGTCCGCCGCGGTCGCGGCCCTCGGCGGCAGCGCACCGCAGGGCAACCCTGCGAAGGGCAGCGCCTGCGTGCAGCCGAGTTGGGGTGGGCCGCAGATCGCTCGCGCACCGCTGCCGCCCGCGGCCCGCGGCGGACTGGCGAGCCCGCTGGCTGGTTTTGCTCCCTGAGGCCCCCTCGCCAGAGCAAGACGAGGAGGCAAGGGGTCAAGGTTGGCCAGCCTTCGCCCGAAAGAGGAGGTAAGGTAAATAACGCTCAACGTATTCTTCGCCATTCTCGTCGACATCCGCCTACACACATGCGCCTGCCGCGCATGCTCTCGCGGCTCCCCGCCCAATCTCCCCGGCATCTCGTCGGTTCAATGTGTGCTCCTGATCGTGCTCCTCGCCGAGTCCTTCTTTCTCGAGTTCCCCCTCGCCCTGCTCGCGATCCTGCTGATCAAGATCAAAAACCGCACCATCGCCGTCATCATCAACGTACGTATCCGTGCAACGCGCTCCTGCGTTGAAGTGCGAGGTGAAACGACAATCAACCGGCGACATCTCAATCAGCAACCAAACAAGACGCCACATCTCAGCGGGTGGTACCCCTTCTCGACCTGCTCGTAAAGTCTGGCTGACATGCGCTACGCAAGAATCCACACCCGATCGGTCGACCCGCAATTTTCCCCCTCGCCCATATGGCTCGAGCACCGAGCCCGCTCGACCTGCATTCACATCGCTCACACGGCGCACGGAGGGAGCGTTGACCAGAGCTCGACTCGTGGGCGGAAAAAACAGCAGCGGGATATAAGGGGTGATGCGGGAGACGAGGAAGCGAGGAGGCGAGGGCAGGGCATCATGCTGGAGGGAGGTGGAGGAGGGAGGGCGAGAGGGACGCGCACGGCGTGCTCGCGTCGCGAGGACTTGCACGTTGGCTCTTGACACCGCGTGGGTCGCTCAACCTTGGATGGCCCGAGCTCTCCGACAGCGCAGATCGCTCGATGTTGGCCGATCCCGGGCCACCGCGGCGTTCCACCCTGGAACGCCCGCACTGGTGTCGCTGCCACGTCGACGCGGCGCGAACCTGGCGCACGAAGAGAGAAGCCTGGACACCCGACGTCATTACCTTCCTCCTCCTCCTCCTCCTCCTCCTCCTCCTGCTCCTTCTCCTCCTCCTCCTCCTCCCCTCCCTCCACCTTCCTCCTCCTCCTCCTCCTCCTCCTCTCCTCCCCCTCCCCCGTCCTCCTCATCCTCCTCCTCCGTCCACCTCCTCCTCCTCCTCCTCCTCTCCTCCTCCCTCCATCCTCCCTCCCTCCTCCCCCCCTCCTCCTCCTCCTCCTCCTCCTCCTCCTCCTCCCCTCCTCCTCCCCTCCTCCTCCCTCCTCCTCCTCCTCCTCCACCTCCTCTCCTCCCTGCCTCCTCCTTCCTCCTCCTCCTCCTTCCTCCTCCACCTCCTCCTCCTCCTCCTCCTCCTCCTCCTCCCTCCTCCTCCTCCTCTCTCTCCTCCTCACTCCTCCTCCAATCCCTCCTCCTCCCCCTCCTCCTCTCCTCCTCCTCCTCCCTCCTCCTCCTCCTCCTGCCTCCTCGCTCCTCCTCCTCCTCCTCCTCCTCCTCCTCCTCCTCTCCCCTCCCCTCCCCCCCCTCCTCCTCCTCCTCCTCCTCCTCCACCACCTCCCCTCCTCCTCCTCCTCCTCCTCCTCCAGACCTCCTCCTCCTCCTCCTCCTCCTCCTCCTCCTACCTCCTCCTCCTCCTCCTCCTCCTCCTTCACCCCTCCCCCTCCTCCTCCTCCTCCTCCTCCTCCTCCTCCTCCTCCTCCTCCTCCTCCTCCTCCTCCTCCTCCTCCTCCTTCTCCCCGGGACCGGCGTTTCGTCCTCAGCTGTTTCGTGTATGGTCCGGGGGCCCAGCGAGGGCCCCCAGTGGCCTAAAATTGCCGAAGACATCCCGTCGTGACTTCTCCACGATGCGAAGAGTTCAAGGAGGCAGGAGGGAGAGAGATGGGGAAGGTGGCGGGGAGCGCTGCGCTCTCGGGAGCCCGTCAGGGGCCAGTCAAGGAAGGATGGCCGTGCATCAGCGATTCGCTCGAGACATCTCGAGACGGCGACATCCCGAAAGACGAACAGGGACAGCCCAAGAAAAAATACTCTGCCGCACGCGCATGCCGCAAGAGCAGGCCTGCCCCGGGAGCGATCCAGGGGAGCCTGACGCTTCGGGGAACCCATCCCAGAAGTGGCGGCGCGACGACACAGATCAGTCGTTCGGGGACGGCGGTACCCCCCAATCTCGACATGGGCTACACTCGGAGAGGCGGCATTCAAGGAGGGCGCAAAAAGATGCATCCTTCGTGCTGGCAAACTGTCTGAATGGGGGTCAAACAGAATTTCCGTCGACGTCGAACGATGACTGGAACTCGCGCGTGCGAGAAGACACCCTTTCTGCGCACCCCTTGGCTGCCGCTATAGAAATACTTGCACAGACCATGACCTGAAATCGCTTCAGGGCAAGAGTGGGAGGGAAAGACCAACCACAGAGTGGCAGCTTGCAGAACACGCTCCTCCCCAAAAGGAGTCTCGAGCGCTTGCCGCCAGGGCGCCAGCTTCTGTGCCCAGGCTGCCACGGCGCTTCGGCGGGGTGCTCAAAAGGAAAGCAAACGGCTCAGACATCATCTGCCGGAGCTTCACACGGCCGTCTTGGGTCGGCGACGACCCCCTCGCCCCGTGGCGCGCGGAGCGCTCCGGAGGGCGCGGCGCAGCCAGGGGCAGCCCGGCGCGGGTCCGGAAAATCCACGCGGGCCCCGGAGCAAATGATGCATATGCTCGGGCGGGTGGTCGTGGGGGGTGATGCACGTGGGGGGGCGAAGAACACGGCCCGAAGAGGGGCCATGCAGCACGTCTTTGGGGCCCCAGCTGGCTCTGAGGGCCCCTCTCTTCCCCCCCGTGTGGATCGCCCCTCCACTGCCACCCGCCCGATATCCCGTGTCCTGCGCATGCTGCTCGAGCGCACGCCTCCAGTAGAAGAGGGAAAAACCACATCCCCGTAAACTGTTGGTGCTCCGCGCGGATCTCTTGGATTCGCGCTGGACCCCCCCTCCCTGGCGCGCGGAGCGCGCCAGGGGCGGCGCCGGAGGCGCCGCCGGGGGGCCAAGGCGCGGATCCGAGAAATCCGCGCGGAGCGCCAAAAGTTTATGTTTAGGTGGCCGCTGTCCTCTTCGACACCGGGGGGGCGAGCCGCTCCTTTTCGGACGTCTTCGTTGGCCCTGGGCAGCTTCCCATCCTCGGGATGCCGTCCATCCGCTGCGCCTCGTCGCTCGCGTTCCCGGGGATGTCCGCATCGTCCCGAAGGGCCGCCGGAGACCAGAGCCAGGGCCCGAAGGCCGCCCAGGGGCTGGCTCGGGGGGGGGAGGCGTCGACCTGGGATCGGCGCCGCATCGCCGACGGGTCGGCGATGGGCTCTCGATGGCGACGTCGCGCGTTCCTGCAAGCGGGGTGTGCTCTCTGGCTCCCTGCATCGGCGATCACTACAGCAGGGGCCCGACCATAAGAACGTTCCACAAGAAACCCCACCCTGAGACCCCAGGACGGCCATGGATGGATCCCTGGTGTGGAACGCCACGCCTTCCATCGCAAACCCATCGAAGCCCAAGAAACCCAGGGCACCCTGGAGGCAAGCATGTGTGCTTCTTGGCATGGGCCCCCACTGCATCGTCGATCGATAATCGAATTGGGGTCGACGCGGTCCCCCTGGAGCCTGTCCCCCCTGATTGAGGGGCAAGGATAGGGGGGGATAGGCATAGGGGGGGATGCATCGACCTGGACTCGGCGACACATCGTCGATAGATCGGCGATAGGCCTCCGATAGTAAGACCGCACCTGCCTGGGCGGGGTGGGGCTATCGGGTCTCTATCGGCGATCAGAGGGGCGACTGGGGGCCGATGCATCCCCCCTCATGCCTATCCCCCCTATCAGCGCCCTCGACTGCAGCTACTCTTGAGCGAAGCCCCAGGCCCAGGAGCTGGAAGTGCAGATCCCTCAAACCGGGCAACTTGCTGGGGCTCGGTCCACCCGCCAGCCCGCCAAGGCTTAAGTCGGGCCTACCCCCCTACAGGGGGATTTTGGGCGAAACCATAAAAAGACCCCCTAAAAAATACACCAAAAATGCTCAAAAATAGTCAAAAAATGCAGTCCCCGAACTATTTTTGACTACTTTCAAGATTCCCCCTGTAGAGGGACAGGCCCGCCAGCCCGCCAAGGCCTGCAGGGCGAGAGAGAGAGCGCGGCGCAAAAAAAGAGAGGCGCGGCCGCGCGAGCGGGGGCGGCGCGCGTTCCCCCGCCACGGCCCTGCGGGGCGTGACGCGCTAGGGAGCCCATCCCAAGAGCGGCAGGCGCGCAGGCGAGGGGAGGATCCTCCCGCGCTCTCGTTTTGTGTGTTTCCTTTTTTTTGTTTTTTGTTGTTCTCTCTCTCTCTCTCTCTCTCTCTCTCTCTCTCTCTCTCTCTCTCTCTCTATATATATATATATATAGACTTCTCTCACTCTCTCCTCTGTCTCTCTTTCTCTCTCTCCCTTCTCTCTCTCCCTCTCTCTCTTTCTTTATTTGTTGTCTATATACATATATATGTATATGAAAATGCCTGTCTATATTTTAACATATATATGTGTGTGTATCGCACACCATTGCCGGTGTTGCTCTTCATGTTGTTCTTCATGCTCTTGTTCGCTCCTCGTAATGTTCCTACCACGTTGTACGTGCCATCGTCACCTGCACAGCGCTGTGCCTCCCCCTCCCATCTCGCGGCAGCGGGCGCCGGTCCTGGCAGTCGCCAGGCGGCGAGCAAGGAGGCGTCGGAGCGTGCAGCGGAGCGCCGGATGCACTGCGTCGGCGGGCGAGGGTCAGCTCGCCCGCCTCCGAGCGGTGCGGAAGACGGGCCACGGGACGCACAGAGACATGTTGGTGTTGTGGATGCCATGGCAATGCACACTCGAACAGTCCTATCATTGAACTTGAAATGTGTTTGAGATGTAGGAAAATGTTCTAAACATGCTTAAAACATGTTTACCTAAGGCATGTTTTAGACATATGGGAATTGTTTGGCAACATGCTTCCTCTCCGTTGATCGTCCTCCACAGTACTAGTACTATACGTTATCCTTGGAGGTGCGCGTCCGACCCGAACACATAGAATACCCATCTTGTAGGATATCGTTTCCCGAGCGGTGTGGCCAGAAAGTGCCCGCCACGACGCAGATACTAGAAGACTTCTCAGTGCGCGCATCGCCCCCAGGGGGGGGCGACGCACACATAGTAGAAGCACGTTGGGGGGGACGCCGAGGCCACGCCGTCTTCCCCTCGTGCGTAGCACAGAACGTGTTGTTCCCTCTGCGGAGCGCACGCCGCTACTTCTCACGAAGAGGCCCCCGCATGCTAAAATTACGCTACCGAGGAACCCCACATACTTAATTTAAATCTTATGTGCTTGATTAAGTTTATCATATATGCGCAATTCTGCGTTCTCAGCCCTCGTCGCGACTGTTCCCCTCTGTGTCATCCAACGCCATATTGCGTGAACCTCCTCCCTCTTCCTAGCCTTCTATCATCCATCGAGGACAGATTCGAGCCAGCCAGCGGCCGCGGTGAGGGACCACCCCCTGCGCACCCTCTATGGTGTCGAGAAAGTGCCACGCCTGCTATGCCCTGGACGACCGTCGTGCATGGCGGCCGCGGTGAGGGACCACCCCCTGCGCAGCCTTTATGGTGTCGAGAAAATGCTGCGCCTGCTCTGCCCTGGACGACAGTCGTGCATAGCGGCCGCGGTGAGGGACCACCCCGGCGAGAGACCACCCCCTGCGCACCCCCTCTGGAGTCGAGAAAGTGCCACGCCTGCTAAGCCCTGCGACATTGGCGCGTATAGAGACCGCGGTGAGAGACCACCCCCGTGCGCACCCCCTCTGGTGTCGAGAAAGTGCCACGCCTGCTAGGCACTGCGACATTGGCGCGTATAGGGGCCGCGGTGGGAGACCACCCCCTTGCGCACCCCCTGTGGTGTCGAGAAAGTGCCACGCCTGCTAGGCCCTGCGACATTGGCGCGTATAGCGGCCGCGGTGAGAGACCACCCCCTGCGCACCCCCTGTGGTGTCGAGGAAGTGCCACGCCTGCTGTGCCTGGACGACCGTCGTGCATAGCGGCCGCGGTGAGAGACCACCCCCTGCACAGCCCCTGTGGTGTCGACAATGTTCCACGCCTGCTGTGCCTGGACGACCGTCGTGCATAGCGGCCGCGGTGAGAGACCACCCCCTGCGCAGCCCCTTGTGGTGTCGAGAATGTTCCACGCCTGCTGTGCCTGGACGACCGTCGTGCATAGCGGCCGCGGTGAGAGACCACCCCCTGCACAGCCCCTGTGGTGTCGAGAATGTTCCACGCCTGCTGTGCCTGGACGACCGTCGTGCATAGCGGCCGCGCTGAGAGACCACCCCCTGCGCACCCCCTGTGGTGTCGAGAAAGTGCCACGCCTGCTGGCTGGCGCCGTGTCATAGGGACCGCGGTGAGATACCACCCCCTGCGCACCCCCTGTGGTGTCGAGAAAGTGCCACGCCTGCTAGGCTTTGACGCCGTCGTGGATAGCGGCCGAGCTGAGAGACCACCCCCTGCGCAACCCCTGTGGTGTCGAGAAAGTGCCACGCCTGCTAGGCTTTGCGCCGTGTCGTGGATAGCGGCCGAGCTGAGAGACCACCCCCTGCGCACCCCTTGTGGTGTCGAGAAAGTGCCACGCCTGCTAGGCTTTGCGCCAGTGTCGTGGATATCGGCCGAACTGAGAGACCACCCCCTGCGCACCCCCTGTGGTGTCGAGAAAGTGCCACGCCTGCTAGGCTTTGCGCCAGTGTCGTGGATAGCGGCCGAGCTGAGAGACCACCCCCTGCGCACCCCTGTGGTGTCGAGAAAGTGCCACGCCTGCTGTGCCTGACGACCGTCGTGCATAGCGGCCGCGGGGAGAGACCCACCCCCTGCCGCACCCCTGGGTGTCGAGAAAGTGCCACGCCTGATGTGCCTGGCGACCGCGTGCCATGCGGCCCGTCGGTGAGAGAACACCCCCTGCGCCACCCCCCTGTGGGGTCGAGAAAGTGCCACGCCTGCTGTGCTGGACGACCGTCGTGCATACGGCCGCGGTAGAGACCACCCCCTGCGCACCCCCGTGGTGTCGAGAAAGTGCCCATGCCGGCTGTGGCCTGGACGACCGGTCGGGCATAGCGGCCGCGGGAGAGACCACCCCTGCGCATCGCCCGATTGCGCATGAATGTGGCCACGCATGCTGTTGCCATACGACCGGTAGTGCATAGCGGCAGCGGTGGGACACCGCGGCCGCGGTGGGACACAACCCCCTGCGCACCCCCTGTGTGATGTCGAGAAAACTGCCACGACTGCTGTGCCTGGCGACCAGTCGTGCATAGCGGCCGCGGTGAAAGACCAACCTCCTGCGCACCCCTGTGGTATCTAGAAAATGCCACGCCTGCTGTGCTAGGACGACCGTCGCGCATAGCGGCCGCGGTGAGAGACCACCCCCACGCGCACACCACATGGTGTCGATCAAATGCCGCGCTTGCTGTGCCTGGACGACCGTCGCGCCTGGCGGCCGCGGTGACAGACCACTCCCTGCGCACCCCTGTGGTGTCGAGAAAATGCCACGCCTGTGTGACTGGACGACCGTCGTGCATAGCGTCCGCGGAGAGACCACCCCCTGCACACCCCTGTGTGGTGTCGAGGAAGTCCGCGCTTGCTGTGGTGAGTTTGTGTGTGTGCGACCGTCGGCCATAGCGGCCCGGTGGGAAGACCACCCCCGGCCGCACCCCTGTTGGTGTCGAGAAAGTGCCACGCCTGCTGTGCCTGGACGACCGTCGTGCATAGCGGCCGCGGTGAGAAACCACCCCCTGCGCACCCCCTGTGGTGTCGAGAAAGTGCCACGCCTGCTGTGCCTGGACGACCGTCGTGCATAGCGGCCGCGGTGACAGACCACCCCCTGCACAGCCCCTGTGGTGTCGAGAATGTGCCACGCCTGCTGTGCCTGGACGACCGTCGTGCACAGCGGCCGCGGTGACCCCCTGCACAGCCCCTGTGGTGTCGAGAAAGTGCCACGCCTGCTGTGCCTGGACGACAGTCGTGCATAGCGGCCGCGGTGAGAGACCACCCCCTGCGCACCCCCTGTGGTGTCGAGAATGTGCCACGCCTGCTGTGCCTGGACGACCGTCGTGCATAGCGGCTCGCGGTGAGAGACCACCCCTGCACAGCCCCTGGGTATGTCGAGAAAGTGCCACGCCTGCTGTCCTGGACGACCCGTCGTGCACCAGCGCCGGGTGATGAGACCACCCCCCTGGGCACCCCCCCTGTGGTGTCGCAAGAATGTGCACGCCTTGCTGTCCTGGACGACCGTCGTGCATAGCGGCCGCGGTTGAGAGGGACCACCCCCTGCGCACCCCCTCCCTGTGGTGTCTGAAAGTGGCCACGCCTGCTGTGCCTGGACGACCGTCGTGCATAGCGGCCGCGGTGAGAGACCACCCCCTGCGCACCCCCTGTGGTGTCGACATTGTGCCACGCATGCTGTGCCTGGACGACCGTCCTGCATAGCGGCCGCGGTGAGAGACCACCCCCTGCGCACCCCCTGTGGTGTCGAGAATGTGCCACGCCTGCTGTGCCTGGACGACCGTCGTGCATAGCGGCCGCGGTGAGAGACCACCCCTCTGCGCACCCCCTGTGGTGTCGAGAAAGTGCCACGCCTGCTGTGCCTGGACGACCGTCGTGCGTAGCGGCTGCGGTGAGAGACCACCCCCTGCGCACCCCCTGTGGTGTCGAAAAAGTGCCACGCCTGCTGTGCCTGGACGACCGTCGTGCATAGCGGCCGCGGTGAGAGACCAGCCCCTGCACAGCCCCTGTGGTGTCGAGAGAGGAGGCCCCCGCATGCTAAAATTACGCTACCGGGGAACCCCACATACTTATATGATGGGTGGAGTGATGAGAGCTGAAGTGAAACATGTGAGAATGATGTTGGTGGCCGTTGCCCCGCCGATACCGCTGTGCCCTGGACGACCGTCAAGGATAGCGGCCGCGGTGAGAGACTTCCCCCTGCGCACCCCCTTATGGTGTCGAGAATATGCCATGCCTGCTGTGCCCTGGACGACCGTCACGGATAGCGGCCGCAGTGAGAGACCACCCCCTGCGCACCCCCTATGGTGTCGAGAATATGCCATGCCTGCTGTGCCCTGGACGACCGTCACGGATAGCGGCCGCGGTGGGAGACCACCCCTTGCGCACCCCCTCTGGTGTCGAGAATATGCCATGCCTGCTGTGCCCTGGACGACCGTCACGAGTAGCGGCCGCGGTGAGAGACCACCCCCTGCGCACCCCCTTTGTTGTCGAGAATATGCCTGCTGTGCCCTGGATGGATAGAGGCCGTGAGACCCCCTGCACCCCCCTATGGTGTCGAGAATATGCCATGCCTGCTGTGCCCTGGACGACCGTCACGGATAGCGGCCGCGGTAAGAGACCACCCCTTGCGCACCCCCTACGCTGTCGAGAATATGCCATGCCTGCTGTGCCCTGGACGACTGTCACGGATAGCGGCCGCGGTGAGAGACCACCCCTTGCGCACCCCCTATGGTGTCGAGAATATGCCATGCCTGCTGTGCCCTGGGCGACCGTCACGGATAGCGGCCGCGGTGAGAGACCACCCCTTGCGCACCCCCTACGCTGTCGAGAATATGCCATGCCTGCTGTGCCCTGGACGACTGTCACGGATAGCGGCCGCGGTGAGAGACCACCCCTTGCGCACCCCCTATGGTGTCGAGAGTATGCCATGCCTGCTGTGCCGGGCGACCGTCACGGATAGCGGCCGTGGTGAGAGACCCCACCCCCTACGCACCCCTATGGTGTCGAGAATATGCCATGCCTGCTGTGCCCTGGACGACCGTCACGGATAGCGGCCGCGGTGAAGAGACCACCCCTGCGCACCCCTATGGTGTCGAGAATATGCCATGCCTGCTGTGCCCTGGACGACCGTCACGGATAGCGGCCGCGGTGAGAGACCACCCCCTGCGCACCCCCTACGCTGTCGAGAATATGCCATGCCTGCTGTGCCCTGGACGACCGTCACGGATAGCGGCCGCGGTGAGAGACCACCCCTGCGCACCCCCTATGGTGTCGAGAATATGCCATGCCTGCTGTGCCCTGGACGACCGTCACGGATAGCGGCCGCGGTGAGAGACCACCCCCTGCGCACCCCCTATGGTGTCGAGAATATGCCATGCCTGCTGTGCCCTGGACGACCGTCACGGATAGCGGCCGCGGTGAGAGACCACCCCCTGCGCACCCCCTATGGTGTCGAGAATATGCCATGCCTGCTGTGCCCTGGACGACCGTAACGGATAGCGGCCGCCGTGAGAGACCAGCCCCTACGCACCCCCTACGCTGCTGTGCATGTGCATGTGCATGTGCATGTGCATGTGCATGTGCATGTGCATGTGCATGTGCATGTGCATGTGCATGTGCATGTGCATGTGCATGTGCATGTGCATGTGCATGTGCTGTGCTGTGCTGTGCTGTGCTGTGCTGTGCTGTGCTGTGCTGTGCTGTGCTGTGCTGTGCTGTGCTGTGCTGTGCTGTGCTGTGCTGCTGTGCTGTGCTGTGCTGCGCTATGTGAGAAGGAGAGAGGAGGAGGGGAGGTGAGGAGACGCGGGTGCGCCGCGGCAGGGAAGAAAACCAGAACCCCACGAAACATGTGGGGAAAAACAAAGGGTCTCGATCCACTCCCAGGAGGTCTGGCCTCACTCCCCAGGGCCAGTTCTTCGTCTCAGGCCGTTTTCTGACGCTCTCGGGGGCCCGACGGGGGGCCCGAGGGCCAACAACTGCAAGAGAAACCGCCGTACCGATGTTGTTCCCTGCGCTGGAGGTCTGGGAATGGGGCCGCCTGGTCAAAGGTCCCCTGGATGAGGCCCGAGCAGAGGGGGTCGGATGAGGCACGGGCGCTCCACAGGCGGTCCAGGGCGATCCTGGGCGCCCCCGTGAGTTCTGACCAACCAACCAGACCACCCCATTCCAACCCGAAGACCCGAATTTGGCCTGGCCCGAATTTCGGGTTGGGGGGGGTACAGGGTCCATGTGCTTCTTCAACGTTCCGCGGCCCCGGGCGATCCCCAACGCGGAGCGCCCGAGCTCCCAGACAGCCCCTGGCGCCCTTGCTATGTTCCCGGGCGCTCCCAGGCGCTTCAGGAGCGCCCGAGCGCTCCTCGGCGGCCCTTCGCGCTCCCCAGGCGGCCCCAATGGCTCCCCGAAGAAGGCTCTGTCGCGACAGGCCCGAGGCTCCACGGGCCTGGTCGCGACAGGCTCGAAAGAGCCCACAAAAGCCTTCAACACGCGCCCAAGAGGCCTCCAAAGGTCCCCAAAGCATCTGAAAAGGCAGTCGTGAAAGCGGAAGGTGATTACTTTCCGCGTCGGTGCTGCCTTTCCGCATCTCGGCATAATCGTCCCACCGAGGTTTCGCGATGTCGGCTTCCCACCGAGGATTTCTTGGCATTCATTCGTATGGTTTCCAATTCCAATGCATTATGCAACCGAGCAACCTATGCCACGAGCGAACCAATGTAAGAGCCACGCGATGGTTCCCGAATGCCACTAGTTTGCACGGCTGAGCGTCCTCCATAAAGTGTTTTCCCACGTATATTTCAAGCTGGCCCAAAACCTGGATTCGCAACAACATTCCCTAGAAATCCGCCGCGAACCCGCGATCCGGTGCGTATCCCAAGAATGCCATGCTTCAGCGCGCCCCGTTGCGACCCGCTGCCAATTCTTGGTTTCAGAACGATGTTCGGCTGAACGTTGCCGTTCGCTGCTTGCGTGACAATGGCATCCTTGCGCTCACATTAATTTAGTATTATACGTCGTGTTTTGACATTGCGTTGTTTTGTTTGGCATTCATTCGCATGACTTCCCACTGCTGTTCATGAGTCAACGCGCGGGGCGCAGGCGGCCACCAGGAGCTACCGGTTGTCGCTACGTTTGGTTCTACAGGTATCCCCCACAGTCCGACTGCACGCCGAACTTGAAGGACCAAGGTGCGTGGCGCGAAGCGCTACGTTCGCAAGCGTGGACCCTGAAACATGCGTTTCTAGCCATATGTGTTGCACGATCAACATGGAGCAATAGATGTGGTCCGATCGAGTTTGACTTTTTCGCGCGCTCGCGCAAACATCCCACCCACCCGCCCGCAACTTGGTAACTTGGTTTGCAAAACCCATGCGGCGGCAATTGCGATGGCTGCGTGGCGCTGGCTGGTGCATCGCTGCGGCCGCGCTATTGCGCGCAGGCTCGCACGCAGAGCGGCCAACTAACTTGGCGCGACCGACGCGGCCGCAGTGGCGTGGACCGCTCGGAACTTCCTAACGCGTCTCGCAGGCCGCGTTGACGCGCGGGCACATCAGTGCGAGTCAGCTCGGGCTGGCGCGGTATCATGGCGACGCGGGCACCACCAGCAAACACGATGATGAGAAAAGCAATGCTGGTGGCGATGATGAGAAAGACGACGGCAAGGACAATGACAGCGCCGACGCTGATCACGCCGATGACGATGATGGTGTCCTCGCGTCGGTGATGAAGGTTTTGGAAGGGTTTCGACATGCGCGCGCTGTCGGCGCGCGCAAGTGGCCAGCATGGTATTATTTGACAGGGACCCCGCGCTCCCCCCCCAGCACGCGCGCAAGTGCGCTCGAATGACGTCGACATGCGCGCGCGAGAGGCACGCCTGGCAGCATTTGATGAACATGTTGAAAAGCCATGGTTCCCCTTAGAATTCGCAAGAGCGCGAGTTTTGTTTGAAAGTTCATGTTGCGAAACCATCGGTTCTTATATGCTTTCGGGGCACTCGGTGTCGAAATTCGTGGGGAGTTCGAATGATGTCGACATGCGCGCGCGTGGGGCACGGCTGGTCGTATTTGATGAAGCATGTTGAAATATATGGTTGTTGTAGGATTCGCAAGAGGGCGAGCGAAGGGTTCTTGGGAACCTCCTGTTGCGAACACTCGATTTCAAGGACCTTACGAAACCTACCATATTTGCAAGACTTCGGGATGCGCGAGCGACAACGCGCGCGCCTGCACTTGGCCCCATTGCGGGCAGGGGGTTATTGAACACAATCTTCGAAGATGAAGAAGAGAAGTGCGCGCGCATGGTATTTTTGGCGAAAGGGCGATGGGGGGATCGATACAGTCTTGTCTAGGACCATATGAAATTCAACTTTGGAATAAACACTTGGGAATAATCACATGTAAACTGCACATCCCCAGGGGGCGGATAAGGCGGCCTCCGCAGGGTGGTAGATCCGAATTCCTCTTAAGAAAAGAATATGAGCGGTGCAATCTATGTGATACAACCTATGCGGTGCGACCTATGTTGTGCAACCTATGTTGTGAAATATATGTCGTGAGACCTATGTTGTACAACAAATGTGGTGAAATGTGTGTTGGGCAATCTAGGTGGAACAATGTATGTGGCGCAGTCTATGTGGTGCAACCCACTTTGACTGTCTTGAAGCTGTCCTCTCCACTGCTCGTGCAAACATCCCACCCACCCACCCGCAACTTTGTTTGCAAAACCTGTTCAGACCGACTACGACGACACCGACGACAACGACTAGGACGACACCGACGAAGTCTCCGACGACTTCGACGACGACAACGACGCCGACGCCGACGACGACGAAGACGACGACGACGACGCCAACGAAGGCGACGACAAGGGAGGAGGAAAGACGACGACGGCGACAACGACGACAACGACAACGACGAGGGAGGAGGGAAGACGGCGACGACGCGAACGACGACGAAGGAGGAAGAACGGCGACGCCGACGACGACAACGACGAGGGAAGAGGGAAGACGACGACGACAACGACGACGACGACGGCGACGAAATAGGAGGGACGACGACGAGACGCCGAGGACGGACGACGACGACGACGGGGGAGGAGGAGGAAGGACGACCACGGCGACAACGACGACGGAACCGACCACGACGCCAAAGAGGACGACGACGACGAAAACGAGGAAAGACAGAGGACGACGTAGGCGACGACGACGACGACGACGCGGGAGGGAGGACGGCGACGACGACGACGACGACGACAACGCAAGAGCGCGCGCGCACGCTTTTATTGAAAATCCGTGTTGCGAAACCTTGGGTTTTTGTAGGTTTGTTGGACGCGCGATTTCGAAATCCTTCCGAGACCGATGGGTTTTGAAGGATTTCGGCGTACGCGCGCGACGACGCGCGCGTCTGCACTTCGTCTCATTTTTTGCAAAGGGTTCTCGCGACCGCACACGCGCAAGGGCGTTCGACAGATTTCGACATGCGCGCGCGCGACGCCCGTTCGGTAGCATTGTGTCAAAAACTTGAAAAAAAAACAATGGTTTTCTTAAGATTTCGCAAGAGCGTCCGCGGAAGCTTATTTAGCAAATCAGTGTTGCGAAACCCTGTGTTTTTGTATGTTTTTTGGAAACTCGATTGCGAAATCCTTCCGGCACCGAAGGTTTTTGAAGGATTTCGGCATGCGCGCGCGACGACGCGCGCATGCGCACTTCGTCCAATTTTTTGCAAGGGATTCGCGAAAAAGTGTTATGCTATAACAAAAAATGTCACCGCATAGTGTTTTTTTTTCCAAGGGAACCTCAGGGGGGGGGGATACCGGTTGGCCTGGGACATTGTGATTTCATATTTAGGATGGACACGTGGTCAGAATCATAAATGATTTACATACCCGCAAGGGGGGGCGATTACTCCGCCGGGGGGGGGTAGAGTCTATTCTCTTTTTAGAAAGGAGAATCCATCATTTGCTCAACTTGAAGCTGTCGTCTCCACTGCTCGTGCAAACATCCCACTCTCCCACCCGCAACTTGGACGCAAGACCTTGTAAGACCGTGCCGGTGGGTACCAAATGACACTTGGCAACGACACCGACGCCGACGATGACAGCGACAACGACGACGACGACGCCGCCGACAACGACTACGACGACACCGATGACGTCTCCAACAACTTCGACGACGACGACGACAACGACGACGACGACGACAACACCGACGACGACGACGAAGACGACGACGACGACGACGACGACGCCGACACTGACGACGACGACGACGACGATGACAACGCCGACGACGACGACGACGCCGCCGACGACGACGACGACGCCGACGACGACGAAGACGACGACGACGGCGACGACGAAGACGACGACGTCGACGAGGGAGGAGGGAAGACGGCGGCGAAGACGACAACGACAGTGGAGGAGGGAAGATGACGACGACGACGACGACAAAACAGGAGGGACAACGACGAAACGCCGACGAAAACGACGAGGGAGGAAGAACGACCAAAGCGACAACGACGACGGAAACGACCACGACGCTAAGACGACGACGACGACGACGACGACGACGACGACGAGGAAAGACAAAGGACGACGACGGCGACGACGACGACGACGCGAGAGGAGGGAGGACGGCGACGACGACGACGACGACAACGCCGACGCAAGAGCGCGCGCGCACGATTTTGTTGAAAATCCGTGTTGCGAAACCCTGTGTTTTCGTATGTGTTTTTGGACACACAATTTTGAAATCCTTCCGAAACCAAAGGTTTTTGAAGGATTTCGGCATGCGCGCGCGACGACGCGCGCGTCTGCTCTTCGTCCCTTTTTTTGCAGAGGATTCTCGCGACGACACGCGCGCAAGGGCGTTCGAAAGATTTCGACCTGCGCACGCGCGAAGCCCGTTTGGTTGTATGTTTGAACATATTGAATCACCGATGGTTGTCTTAAGATTTCGCACGAGCGCGCGCGTAAGCTTTTTTAGAACATCTGTGTTGCGAAACCATGTGTTCCTGTATGTTTCCATATGGGGGGGAACTCGATTTTGAAATCCTTCCGAAACCGAAGGTGCTTGAAGGATTTCGGCATGCGCGCGCGACGACGCGCGCGTGTGCATTTCGTCTCATTGTTTTGCAAGGGATCCTTGGAAACGTACGCTTCCTAATAAACGATAGCGCGCGCATAGTATGTTTGCAGAGGATGGCGGGGGGGAGTGATACCGGTTTGGCTGGGATAATACGAAGTCAGATTCAGGATGGACGAATGTGCAAAATAAATCTGGAATCGCAATACCCCCGGGGGTACCGTTAACCCCGGGGGGGGTCGAGTCTATTCTTCTTTTAAACAGGGGGAATCAACGTGGTGCAATATATGCGGTGCGACCTGTGTGGTGCAATCTCTGTGGTGCCATCTACGCGGCGCAATTCGTTTTAACAAATGAGTTGACACATTCCATGCTCTTGCAAACATCCCACCCACCCACCCGCAACTTGGTTTGCACAACCCATGCAGTGGCGATGGCGATGCGTGCTCGGCGATGGCTGGTGCATCTCTGCAGCCGCGCCAACCCAAGAACGCGCGCGCAGCGGCCAGCTAGTTTGGCGCGACCGACGCGGCCGCGGTGGCGCTGACCACTGGGCACATCCCAGCGGGCACTTCACTGCGTGTTGGCGACTTGGGCGGGCGCGGCATCATGGCAACATCGGCAAGGGTAGACACGATGATGATAGTAGCGATGCTGGTGACGATGTTGACAACGACGAAGGCGCGGCCAGTGCGGGCGCAGATGCTGATCACGCCGACGACGATGACGGCGTCCTCGCGTCGGTGATGAAGGTGTTGGAAAGAGTTCGACATGCGCGGCTATTTGAAACGGATAGTGCCACTCCAGCACGCGCGCAAGGGCGCGCGAATGATGTCGGCATGCGGCGGCAGAGGCCCGTGTGGCATATCCCATGGACATGGAAAACAAGAAGCAAAACACTATGGATTGCTTAAGAATTCGCAAGAGCGCGAGCGCACGCTTTTTTGAAAACTGATGTTGCGAAACCATGTGTTGCATATGCTTGTTAGGACGCTCGGGCTGGACATCGCGGCGAAACCTAAGGTTTTGACACATGTCGGCATGAGCGAGCGACGACGCCCGCGTGCGCACTGTGTTTTGCAAAAGGAATCTTCGCGACGGCACGCGCGCAAAAAGGCGTTCGAACGATTTCGACATGCGTGCGCGCGAAGCCCGTGTTGTAGCATGTTCTGAACACTTTGAAGTACCTATGGCTTCCTTAAGAATCCGCAAGAGCGCGCGCAAGCTTTTTCTGAAAACCCGTGTTGCGAAACCTTGTGTTTGATATGTTTTGGGGGGAACTCGATTTTGAAATCCTGGCGAAACCAAGCGCGCGACGACGCGCGCGTGCGCACTTCGTCCCATCTGTTGCAAGGGGCCCTTGGGAACTGATGGTGTTTAATCAACGAGTGCGCGCGCATCGTATTTTTGCAGAGGGTGACGGGGGGGGATACTGGCCCCCCTGGGATGGTGCGAGCGCATTTTTGAGATGGCCAGTGGGGCTGAATCATGTGCAAATTGCAATACGAAAATTGGGGACGATAGTCCAAGGGCGGGTCGAATCTATGTAGGAACAGGGACAGACGCGGTGCAATTCATTTTAACAAATGACTTGACACATTCCATGCTCTTGCAAACATCCCACCCACCCACCCGCAACTTGGTTTGCAAAACCCATGCGGCGGCGATTGCGATGGGTGCTCGGCGGTGGCTGGTGCATCTCTGCGACCGCGCCCACCCAAGCACGCGCGCGCAGCGGCCAGCTAGTTTGGCGCGACCGACGCGGCCGCGATGGCGTTGACTGCTGGGCACATCCCAGCAGGCACTTCACTGCGAGTCGACGACTGGGCGCCGTATCATGGCAACGTCGACAACGGCAGGCACGATGCTGATAGTAGCGATGTTGGTGACGATGTTGACAACGACGACGGCACGGCCAGTGCGGGCGCAGATGCTGATCATGCCGACGACGATGACGGCGTCCCCGCGTCGGTGATGAAAGTTTTGGAAAGAGCTCGACATGCGCGCGCGGCCAACGCGGGAGAGTGGCCCGCATGGTACTATTTGACTCGGATCGTGCCCCCCCAGCACGGGCGCAAGGGCGTGCGAATGATGTCGGCATGCGGCGGCAGAGGCCGTTAGGCAGACTTTCATGGAAATGTTGAAACGCCGATGGTTGTCTTTGTTTTTTCTTGAACAAAAAACGCAAGAGCGCGAACGCACGCTTTTTTTTCAAAACTGATGTTACGAAACCATGTGTGTTCACATGATTTTGGACACTCGGTTTTGAAATCGTTACGAACCGAAGGTTGTTGACAGATTTCGGCATGCGCGCGCGACGACGACGCGCGCGTGTGCACTTCGTCCCTGTTTCTGCAAAAAGGATTCTCGCGACGGCACGCGCGCATGGGCGTTCGAACGATTTCGACACGCGCGCGCGAAACCCTTTTGGTAGCATGTTATGAACGTGTTAAAAAACCGATGGTATCCAAAACAATTCGCACGAGCGCGCGCGCAAGCATTTTCTGAAAACCCGTGTTACGAAACCCTGTGTGCTCATTTGTTTTTGGGACACTCGATTTTGACATATTTACGAAACCGAAGGTTTCTGAAGGATTCCGGCATGCGCGCGAGACGACGCGCGCGTGTGCACTTCGTCCCTGTTTCTGCAAAAAGGATTCTCGCGACGGCACGCGCGTATGGGCGTTCGAACGATTTCGACATGTGCGCCCGACCCTTTTGGTAGCATGTTATGAACGTTTTTGTTTTTTAAACGATGGTTTCCAGGACAATTCGCACGAGCGGGCGCGCAAGCTTTTTCTGAAGACCCGTGTTACGAAACCCTGTGTGCTCTTTTGTTTTTTGGACACTCGATTTTGACATACTTACGAAAACGAGGGTTTCTCAAGAATCGCAGCCCGCCCCCCGCCTACTTCGGCACACCTCTCACACCGATCGTGGCCCACAGGGATCGATCTCCACCTGCGGCCCCAGAGGCAGGGTTCGCACTACGCCCCCCCATCTGGCCATTGCGACATACCCCATGACGCGGATCGTGCCCACAAGGAGCACCATATAAAGACCCAGAGACATGGTTCGTACAGCGGCCCCCCCGCCCATGTCCGCACACCCGTGACGCGATCACGCCTCAGAAGGAGCTCCACCTATGGCACCAATGGGCAGCTTCGCTTGGCGTCCCCCTCCCATTTCGGAAGTGCCCAAGCCTGGGCCCGGGAAAATTCGGAGACCGTGCCTAGGACCGTGAAATCATTGCAAGAACAAGGTGGTTGGCAATACTTTAGTTTAAATGTAAGCGTTTTGGAAATATCTTGGATGCATTTTTGGGACCTCTTGAGGGGCGTCTTGGAGGCATCGTGGAGGCCTCTCAGGGGCGAAAACACTTTTGGGGCCTCTAGGGGGCTTCCCGGGGGCCTCCTGGGTGCCTTTTGGGAGCCTCTTGGAGCCATTTAGGGCCTCTTTGGGGCCTCTTGGGGGCATCTTGGGGCCTCCTGGGGGCCTCCTGGGTGCCTCTTGGGGCCAAGGCTAGAAATTTGAACTTGGTTTTCCTCCTCTGGGACCCCTTGGGCCTGTCCTGGGTCTCTCTTGGGCCATCTTGGGGGCCTCCTGGGCCGTCTTGAGCCTTTCTTGGGCCATCCTGGAGTTCTCTTGGGAGCCTCCTGGGCCGTCTTGGGAGCCTCGTGGGCCGTCTTGGCCGATGCGAAAGCCCAAGAGGCAGATTTGCTAAACGGATTCGTTTTCCCAGGGAGTCGGACGGTTTTTGCTTCTTGGGGTCCTCTTGGGGGGCCTGGCCACTTGGGGGCCTCTTGGGGCGTCTTGGGGCGCCTTGGGGCGCCGTGGGTGTCATCTGGGGCCGTTCTGGAGCTCTCTGTGGTGTGGCGCATTTGGAGGCCTCGAGAGCCAGTCGGAGAATACCTCCGTCTTGGAAGAGTATCTGGCTTTCTGGGACCTCCGGGGCTCGCCCGGGGAGGTCCAAGGGAGGAGGGGCACCGAAATGCAAGGGAGGGGCCGGCCGGGGGGGGCCCAGGCCGGGGATCTCCGCTGATGTGTGTGCGTGTGTATGTATGCATGCCTCTCTCGCGCTCTCTCTCTCTCTCTCTCTTTCTCTCTTTCTACTGTTTGATGATTTCCCAACCACCCTGTGGTGTTGGGTTCTCGTTTTGAAGAGACAGCGCCCCGCGACTCCTCTCCTCCTCCTCTTCCCCCTCCTCCCTCCTCCCATCCCTGCCTCTCCTCTCCGCGTGCCGTCCTCACCATCATTATCGTGATCTTCACTGCGATCACCATCGCCATCATCGGCGTCATTAACATCGCCATCGTCAGCGTCGTGACCTTGTTCTCCGCATGTCCATTTCGGCACACCCACCACACGGTTCGTGGCCCACAGGGGGCTCCACCAACGGCCCCAGCGGCAGGGTCCGCATGCGTCCCCCCGCCCAATTCAGCACACCCCTCACGCGGTTCGTGGCCCCATGGGGAGCTCCACCGAAGGCCCCAGAGGCAGTCTCCGCATTCGTCCCCCCACTGAGCGAGGAGCGTGACCCCATAGGGAGCTCCACCGAAGGCCCCAGCGGCAGGGTCCCCATGCGTCCCCCCGCCCATTTCGGCACACCCCTCCTGCGGATCGTGGCACCATAGGGAGCTCCACCGAAGGCCCCAGCGGCAGGGTCCCCATGCGTCCCCCCGCCCATTTCGGCACACCCCTCACGAGGATCGCGGCCCCATAGGGAGCTCCACCGAAGGCCCCAGCGGCAGGGTCCGCGTGCGTCCCCCCACTCATTTCGGCACACCCCTCACGAGGATCGTGGCCCCATAGGGAGCTCCACCGAAGGCTCCAGTGGCACGGTCCGCGTACGTCCCAACGCCCATTTCGGCACACCCACCACCACACGGTTCGTGGCTCCATAGGGAGCTCCACCGAAGGCCCCAGCGGCAGGGTCCCCATGCGTCCCCCCGCCCATTTCGGCACACCCATCACAGGGTTCGCGGCCCCACAGGGAGCTCCACCGAAGGCCCCAGTGGCAGGGTTCGCATGCGTCCCCCCGCCCATTTTGGCACACCCCTCACGAGGATCGTGGCCCCATAGGGAGCTCAACCGAAGGCCCCAGCGGCAGGGTCCGTATGCGTCCCCCCGCCCATTTCGGCACACCCCTCACGAGGATCGTGGCCCCATAGGGAGCTCCACCGAAGGCCCCAGCGGCAGGGTCCCCATGCGTCCCCCCCGCTAATTTTGGCACACCCCTCACGAGGATCGTGGCCGTATAGGGAGCTCCACCGAAAGCTCCAGCGGCAGGGTCCGTATGCGTCCCCTCGCCCAATTCAGCACACCCCTCATACGGATCGTGGCACCATAGGGAGCTCCACCGAAGGCCCAGGGGGAAGGTCCGCTTGCGTCACCCCGCCCATTTCGGCACACCCATCACAGGGTTCGTGGCCCTTAGGGAGCTCCACCGAATGCCCCAGTGGCAGGGTCCGCATACGTCCCCCCGCCCATTTCGGCACACCCATCACAGGGTTCGCGGCCCCACAGGGAGCTCCACCGAAGGCCCCAGTGGCAGGGTCCGCATGCGTCCCCCCGCCCATTCCGGCACAACCCACGCAGGGTATTGGGAGGCTCGACGTGCAAGGTGCAACTGCAGCCGCCCAGGCGAGTCCCTTCAATAGGGGCAGCTGCGCGAAGCATCAGGAAAGTATCGGCTCCGCCTGCAAAGCGCCATAGCCTATGGGGCCCGCAGATCATGTCACTAATCCGAACGGGTGATCCTAATACCTGTAACTGTCTTCATTCTGGGTTCCCTCAGGCTTCATTATGGGGGAAGTATCCGGCGGGAGCCTTGTCTGTGAGTGAATTGCGAGGAAGTCCCTGTAACTCGCTTTACTTTCGGGCCGCTGAGGTCTGAATTTTGGGGAACTATGAAGCGGGAGCCTCTCCTGTGAGTGAATTGCGGGTCGCCTCGTCCGAGCTGGTCGCCGGAATACTTGTTACTGTCATGGGCCCGCATGCCCGAAAGGGCGACTCAGGAACTGACGACGACGACGATGAGACAGCGGCCAGGCGCAGGGGTAACCTCTTGTGTCTGGGCCAGGGGTGGTGGCCCATCCTCGACCGAATCGGGGGCAGGGGTAGCCCCTTATCTCCAGGCCGCCGGTGGTAACCCATCGGCGGCCGAATTGAGCGCAGGGATAGCCCCTTGCGTCTGGGCTGAGGGTGGTAACCCATCCTCGGCTGAATCGGCTGAATCGGTTGAATCGGGGGCAAGGGTAAGGAAGCCCAAAAAAAGCTGGAAACCCAGAGAGAATGCCCACGCAACGGAAACAGGGAGAGAGGGACGAGAGACAGAGAGAGAGAGAGAGAGATGAGACGGAAAGAAAATGGAGACTAAATGGTGGCGCAGGGGGCTCGCCTTGTTTCAGGCCTGGCAGGCTTGCGCGCGACAGGGGCAGAGAGAGAGAGAGGGAGAGAAGGATGAAGGCGGGAAAAAAAGAGACAAAGTGGCGGCGCAGGGGGCTCGCATGCTTTCAGGCCAAGCAGGCAAACGCGCGACGAAAACAGACAGAGAGAGAGAGAGAGGATAATGATCTGAAGAAAATGGAAACAAAACCGCCGCGCGCGGGGCTTGGGTCACCGCGGGCTAGGCAATCAGAACGGCAGCACGCTGCGGAAACAGGGAAAGAGGAGAATGAGAAGGGAAGAAAATGGAGACAAAACGGCGCACGGGGCTCAGGCCAAAGCAAGAAACCGAGAATGCCCACGCAACGGAAACAGCGAGAGAGGAGAAAGAGTGGAAAGACAATGGATACAAAACGGCCGCGCACGGGGCTCAGGCTAAAACAAGAAAACAAGAATGCAACGCGCAACGGAAACAGGGAGAGAGAGGAGAATAAGCTGGGAAGAACATGGAGACAAAACGGCCGCGCAAAGGGCTCAGGCCAAACCAAGAAAACGAACGTGCAATACGCAACGGAAGCACAGAGAGAGGAGAATACGCTGGGAAGAAAATGAATGCAAAACGGCCACGCACGGGGCTTGCGCTACCGCGGGCCCCCCTCCTCTCCTTGGCGGTACTCGCGGCTGCATATGGTTGGACCCTTGGTCAGGCTAATTGTTTTTTTGGTTGTTGTTCTCTCTGTCTCTCCCTCTCTCTCTCCTTCTCTCTCTCTCTATCTATACATGTGTGTATCGATCGTGATCTCAGTCACTCGACCATTGCATACACATGTCTTGGAAATGCATAGCTGTACGTTCATCCATAAACTCATCGAGGCGGCGACAACATTCACGCAGGAGTCAGATCGACTACCCAGTGAAGTAGAGTTACGCATGCGGAAATCGCACTCCCTTGCTGCGCATTCCTGGGCTGCCGATGAGGTGGTTCCCGCTCCATCAAAAGGCAGTGCCCCTCACTCGAAGCTCGCCTCTGCAACCGACAGCTCGGAGGGACCCGCCAGATTGAGTGGTGTCCGCCACCGCATAGCGGTCTGTGTGTGAGCGTGCGTGGCCCTCGCTATATACTGGCTTCGCATTTTCCGAGCAAGCCGTGGAACACCCTGAGGTGCATCGGGGACAACCCGCGTTACACATACAAACCGATTCCCAGTGGTCTTGCTGCAACAACTTGTCCACGCCTTTGCTGCCTCCCACGGAAAAAATGAGCCACCGTGCAGGTCGGCACGGAGTGGGCTGCAGAGGCTCGTGGAGGGGCCAGGCCCACGAGTCCTGGTGAGTTCTGGGCGCGCCTTGGCCCTCTAGCGCGCACCGAGGATCGCCGCATGATCTTTCCAGAGGCCTCGGAACAGGCACAGAACATGTACACAGTGTTGAATGGTCTTCGCATGTTGATCGGGCTTCAGAGCGTCCCGAACGGCTCAATCAGTAGCCTCCCAGGATCGCCCCAAGACGGCCCCCGAGCCCCCAAGAGTGGCCCAAGATGCCCCCAAGACGGCCCCAAGATGGCCCCTAGAGGGGCCCAAGTGAAGAAGCACGAAGGGGCCTTCGGGGCGGGGAGGAGGAGGAGGAGGAGGAGGAGGAGGAGGAGGAGGAGGAGGAGGAGGAGGAGGAGGAGTGGGAGGAGGAGGAGGAGGAGGAGGAGGAGGCGGAGAGAGGAGGAGGAGGAGGAGGAGGAGAGAGGATGCACACTGGACGATGGACGGTGGATGAGGAGGAAGAGGAGGAGAGGAGGAGGAGGAGGAGGAGGAGGAGGAGCAGGAACTGCAGACGGAGGACGACGAGGGGGCTTCCAGCTCAAGACGACCCCCTAGGAACGCGGGCCCACAACACATACACGAAACGACACCCCCCAGAATCCCCCTCCACCAGGCGCCCACTCGAGCGCGGTGGCGGATTCGCGCGGCAGCGGATCTTGATAAAGCCATCTGCGCGCACACTCCCGCTGAGGGCCACACCGTGACGACAATCCTTCGGGGGAGTGCTTACTGCGGTGTGGTCGTCATCCCCGAGTAGACCACCGATAGCATACCCTGCCCGCCCTAAGTGCTTCACGTAGAAATTCAAATATTGCAACCCACTTCGTGTACGTCCTTGAACGACTTTGATATCGACTTGGCCAAACGTAACCCAATTCGGTGTCTCGACGGGTGTGCCCGATACGACGTAGCGATACCCTCCAGTACGTGCTTCATCTGCCCAACGTCCTGTAATATTTACTGCTTGGAAATACAAATCCTTGCATCCACCCAATCGTTTAACCACAGCCTGCACATCCAGAAGCGCATTGTGAAACTCTCCTTTGGGGATATGTATCAGGATATGCTCTCCCGGCGTCATCAAGTCGAACCGCTGGCCATGAACGTTTCTCAGGTGGGGATCGCCGGTGGCAGAAACGCCGCCTGCAACTGGTGCTGTCGGAGCAGGAGTAGGAGTAGGAGTTGGTGCCAGAGTTGGCGCGGGGGTAATCAACAAGGTGACGCTGGAGTAGATCGGGTACTGGTGCGATAACCCGCTGGCCAGCACGAGAACGCCACCGCTCGCCGACGCTGACGCGACACGCGACGCCCGGATGCTTTGGATAATCCCCGTCTCGGTGTTGCCGCCGCCCTCGATCACGACGGTGTCACCGACTGTGAAGCCGTCTATGGATGTCACAGACACTTCAGTAGCGCCTGCCACCACCACGGACAATGTTTCGGTCGATATCGGCGCAGTCGGTGCTGGCGTGGGCGTCGGAGCTGGCGGAGTCGAGGCAGACGTTGGAGATGGCGTAGGAGTGGCAGTCGGAGCGGGCGTTGGAGATGGCGTTGGCGTGGGCGTCGGTGCTGCCGTGTAGTCGTTGAAGAGCGTACTTGCGCTTATCCGCCACCCGTGCCTTCTGCACGCTGGGGCGTGTTGGAAGGCTCTGCTGTCTGGTGAGGTTGCCTTGGCGTTTTCTAAGGAACCATTCCCGCCGCGGGTGTCTCCAACGTGCTGTCTGCCAGGATACAAAGCAGCATAGAGTTGGGCAGAATGCCCAAGGAGGGCTGGCGTGGACCCCCCCCGCCTCCGCAGCCCAGTTTGGCTCTGACCACGACCAGGAGCAACCGCGCTCCAGCACGTCCTTCGCTGGTGGCCTCGCAGCTCTCCCGCACGCGCGCGCAGGCAACCGCCGCCCCCCCCTCTCTGGAGCATGTTTTGTCCGCGGCGCAGCGCGGGCGCGGCAGCAGAGGGCCCTTTAGAACGCGACCCTGGGCAGGAACAAGGAAAGGCGACACCAACACCACCAGGGCGAGGAGATGCGCGGAGGCAAGGGGGGTCTCCCTGGTGGTGTGGTCCCCCCCTCTCGCTCGAGACATCCCCAGCCTCCCGCTCGGGAAGGCCTCGTGGACCTCCTCGCTGGAGGTAGGCCCCCTGGTGGTGTTGGTGTCGCATCTCCTCCCTCCGACCTGGGGCGTAAAACACCTCCAAACCCTCGGCGACGGCGACAGCCGAGCGTTTCATGCACACCATGGTGCCAGTCATCCAGGCAACAACTCTGCTCAAATGCGCTGCCGGCAACCGTGCTCGACGCCATGTGTCGGAGAAGGCGAAGGAGACAAGCAACACACTCCCAGAGGGAAAAAATCTCGAGATTGTACCTCCCGCGCGCGCCCGTAAGCGCCCCAAGAAATCACTGTTTGGAGAAGCTCTGGCCGAGGAGAGGTTCTGGCCGAGGGGAGCATAACATTTCCAAGACAGCAAACAACAACCCGATCTGCCGAAATAAATACCCAAGACAACCAAAACTGCCAGAAACCGTTCCAAGATAGCCATGCTGGCCCCAAGACTATTAAAACGCCTCCAAGGCGGTCCCAAGACTGCCCAAGGAGACCAGCAGACGTTCCAAGAGTGCCCCAAGATGGCCCAAGATGACCTCAAGACGGCCCAAGAGCCCAAGAGGCCTCCAAGACGGCCCAAGAGTGCCCTCGAGAACAAAACACTGTGCTTTTCCTCACGGCGCTTTGACAGAGTTTAACCTGCTGGCCTTGTCTGGCTCCCGAAACCTCAAGATGACCCAAAAGGTCCTCAAGAGGGCTCCGAGGCAGCCCGACAAGGTTCCAAAAGGGCCCCAAGACCGCCCACGGGGGCTCCACAACGACCCAAGAGGCCCTCAAGAAGGCTCGAGGGGGCCCCTAAGACGGCCCAAGGTGCCCCCAAGACGGCCCAAGGGGTCCCCAAGAGGGGCAAATCGAGCTGGCCTCGACAGCCTTTTCCCACGGACCTGCCTCCAGGACCCCCCAAAGCGTGCCCCGAGGAGGCCCCCAAGACGCCCCCGAGAGGCCAAAGCCTCCCCAACGACCGGAGAGCCTCCTCCTCCTCCTCCTCCTCCTCCTCCTCCTCCTCTTCCTCCTCCTCTTCCTCCTCCTCTTCCTCATCCTCCTCCTCCTCCTCCTCTTTCTCCTTCTCCTCCTTCTCTTCCTTCTCCTCCTCCTCCTCCTCCTCCTCCTCCTCCTCCTCCTCCTCCTCTAACCTGCGTGCTCAACTAAACCTCCTCCACGCTGCGCTGCCTGCGCTGGCGCGGCAACGGCGTCTGCCGCAGGCGGTCGGATGATGTACTCGGTGGTGTTGAAGTTGGCGAGATTCGGGAAAACGGAGCTCAACTTTCGCCCGACCAGGCGCGACGACGAGAGGCGCGACGACGGCCGCGCGCTGACCCACTGCGCCACCGGGACCATCACATTCTCCCACGGGTACTTTGGGACCAGCCTCCCTCGTCCGTCCACGTCCTCGGCCATCAGAGTCTCGGGGAAGTCGTTGTAGATCTTGCCACCGTTGACCGTGGGGGGAGGAGGAGGAGGAGGGGGAGGAGGAGGAGGAGGAGGAGGAGGAGGAGGAGGAGGAGGAGGAGGAGGAAGAGGAGGAGGGTCGAGGAGGGGAAGTCGTTGTAGATCTTACCACCGTGGACCGTGCCACCCAGCACGAACCCGTGCCCCGCCCAGCCGTGGTCGGTGCCCCTACCGTTTGAGGTCAGCGTGCGCCCGAAGTCGGAGCTCGTCACCTCGGAGGCGCGCGCAAAAGCGTGGCGCGAGGGTTCGGGGGGGGGGCGTCTGAGAGCCCAAAGGGGTTCCTCCTCCCCCTCTTCCTCCTCCTCCTCCTCCTCCTCCTCCTCTCCTCCTCCTCTCCTCCTCCCTCCTCCTCCTCCCCTCCTCCTCCTCCTCCTCCTCCTCCTCCTCCTCCCTCCTCCTCTCCTCCTCCTCCTCCTCCTCCTCCTCCTCCTCCTCCTCGTCCTCCTCCTCCTCCTCCTCCTCCTCCTCCTTCTCCTCCTCCCCCTCCTCCTTCTGCCTCCTGCCGCAGCCGCGCGGAAGCCGCAGAAGGCGCTCTCCGACGCGCTGGACGAGGCGAGCCTGCGCGACCGACTGGCGCGCGCCAGCCCTGCAGTCCGGGCCGCCGTGCTTTCGGAGACCCTGCCCGGCTCCTCCGGCTTCTTGACGGCCATGCCCAGCAAGGCCATGAAGCTTAGCATGGAACCCGCCGAATTCCGCACGGAGCTGCAATGCCGCCTGGCTGCGGAGATCTTCCAGGAGGAAGACTTCTGCCCGCTGTGCGATAGCGTTTTGGACGCGCACGGGTTCCACGCCTCGGTGTGCACCTGTGGCGGGGACAAGACCGCCGCCCACCACGCGGCCCGGGACCAGACCTACTTCTACGCTGCAGCCGCGGGCTGCCGGCCAGACCTGGAGCGCGGCAACCTCCTCCCACCCCGCCCGGACGAGGCCGCCGACCAGGGGTTGCGCCGGCCAGCGGACGTGTTCTTGCCTGCTTGGCGCGGCGGGTCCGCAGCAGCAGTGGACTTGGCGATCACGTCGCCCCAGCGGCAGGCCGCCCTGCAGCTGGCGAGCGAAGTCGCCGGGTCGGCCGCGCAGCTCTACGAGGACTACAAGCGGTCCTTCCTGAACACGGAAGCCCTCTGCGCCCAGCAAGGGGTCGCCTTCGTGCCGATGGTCGCCGAGCGCTCCGGTGGTTGGGGCGCCTCAGGTTTCCAGGTGCTCAAGCAGCTCGCACGCAAAGCTGAGGCCAGAGATGGCAAGGCGGCGAGCCTGCACGTGCAGGAGTACTTGGAAGGCCTCTGCGTCGCCATCCGGCGGGCCAACGCCCGGGCGGTTCTGAAGCGCGCCCCGGGCGCCGCCGCGGCCGCGCCCGGCGCCGCCGATGCGGCCAGGGCCATACTTCAGCCGTAGCTGAGCAAGACATCGGTTCCCTTTGCCCTGCTTTCGTTTCCTCCTCCTCCTCTTCCTCCTCCTCTTAAGTTTTAATTGCATTTGCGGTGCATCCCCGGCGCCCTCCGGAGGAGGGGACCGGCTCGGGTGTCCAGCGCGAGGTGGCTCCACTGTCGCCACCGCCCGCTGCGCTTCCGGGGGCCCCCCCCGCCGCCCGCCCGCTGGCCTTGTGGGCCCCGCCTCCCTTGCCCTGCCTTGCCTCGTCTTGGGCTCTCGGCTCCTCTCCTCTTCCCCCTCCCTCTCCGTGCCTTCCCCTTCCCCTTGTGCCTCCTTGCCCTTGTGTGGTGTGCTCTCCCCTCCCCCTCTCTCTCTCCCCGTCTGGCTTCCCCTCCCTGTCTCCCCGTCCCTCCGTCCCTCCGTCTGTCGGCCCGGTCTGTCCCTTCCCGTCGCCCTCCCTCCCTCTCCCTCCCCTGCTCGCTCCTCGGCTCCTCGCTCCCCGGCCCGTTTCTGTTCCTTGCCTGGCCCGCTTTTCTTTGTCGTCCCGTCCCGTGGTCCGAATAAGAGTTGCCGCGGCCCGCACTGCCGCGCAGGCGAATAGCCGGCGCAGGTTGTTCCTCCTGAGTCGTTAAGTTGGCGACCCGCTTTGTGCGCCACGCACTGCGTGCACAACGATCTGCCTCCTGCCTCCTGCCTCCTCCCTCCTCCCTCCTCCCTCCTCCCTCCTCCCTCCTCCTTCCTCATTCCTCCCTCCTCCCTCCTCCCTCCTCCCTCCTCCCTCCAACCTCCTCCCTACAGAAAAGCCAGCCCAGACATGCGACGTCCTGATTTTTGTCGCTACGGGGTCGCTGGAAGCCCCGACCCTGTCCCCGGGGCCGATTTTTCATCCTGAATCGTTTTTTGACAGCCCCGAGGCCCAGCGAGGGCCCTCCGAGGCCGAAAACGGGCAAAAACCTCCCGTCCTGACTTTTTAACGACGCGATCATGTCTGGGAAAGGGGTTCTTACAGAAGGCGCCCCCTCGCGCCACCCCTCCGTGCGCGCCGGCAGTCACCACCACGATGTTCTCGTAGATGCCCTGCCCCTTCATCTCGGCCACGAAGCCCTGCAGCGCAGCGTTGAGTTCCGTGTACCGCCCCTGGAGTTCCTCGTACTCCTCGGGGGCGCCCAGAAGGCGGGCGTCCAAGAGGGGGGGCCGCAAATCCGCCGATCCGGCGCGTTAGCTTTCAAGACAGGGGCTCGAGCTTCGCTTGAGCCCCGCTCTGCACGAGAGGCGGCCTTGGCCCCGTCGCCGGTCCCCGGCCCCCGCCCCGGCCCCGGCTGCGCAAAAAATTGCAGGATCGCAAAACAAAAATTACTCCGACGGAAGGACCCTACATGAGAATATGTTTAGCTTGCCCTTACCCTTTTCCTCCTCGCCCTGACGGACACTCTCCGCCAGCCCCGAGACAAGGGGTTACCCCTGCCCCCGATTCGGCCAACGATGGGTTACCACCGCCAGCCCGGAGAGAAGGGGTTACCCCTGCCCCCGATTCGGCCGAGGAAGGGTTACCACCCCCGGCCCGGACGCAAAGGGTTTCCCCGTGCCCGATTCGGCCGACGATGGGTTACCACCGCCAGCCCGGAGACAAGGGTTACCCCTGCCCCTGATTCGGCCGAGGATGGGTTACCACCCCCAGCCCGGACGCAAGGGGTTACCGGCCCGGAGACAAGGGGTTACTCCTGCCCCCGATTCGGCCGAGGATGGGTTACCACCCCCGGCCCGGACGCAAAGGGTTTCCCCCGTGTGCCCGATTCGGCCGACGATGGGTTACCACCGCCAGCCCGGAGACAAGGGTTACTCTTGCCCCTGATTCGGCCGAGGATGGGTTACCAACCCCAGCCTGGACGCAAGGGGTTACCCCTGCCCCCGATTCGGCCGCCGACGGGTTACCACCGGCGGCCCGGAGACAAGGGGTTACCCCTGCCCCCGATTCGGCCGAGGATGGGTTACCACCCCCGGCCCGGACACAAGGGGCTACCCCTGCGCCCAGCCGCTGTCTCGTCGTCGTCGTCGTCAGCTCCTCAGTCGCCCTTTCGGGCACACAGGCCCATGACAACAACAATTTTGCCGACGACCAGCTCAGACGAAAGAGGAGCCCTTCCCCCGTATTCACGCCGCAGGAGCTGAGGAGCCCAAAAAGTTACGAGTCATAGAAATCCGATGACCCGCTCGGATTACCAACATGAAGTGCGGGACCCGTCATGGCGGAGAGTCGCCGCGCAGGCCACTGGACGCTTAAGTTTGGTCCCAAAAGTGACGACAGTTACAGGTTTCGTATGACCCGCTCGGATTACCAACATGAAGTGCGGGACCCATAAGGAGGGGGCTCCCGCCTGAGACTTCCTCACAATTCACTCGCAGACGAGGATCCCGCTTAATACTTCTCCAAATTCAGGCCTGAGAAGCCCAAAAGTGACGACACTTACACGTTTCGGATGACCCGATCGGAATACCAACATGAAGTGCGGGACCCATAGGAAGGGGGCTCCCGCCTGAGACTTCCTCACAATTCACTCACAAACGAGGCTCCCGCTTGATACGTCCCGAAAATGCAAGCCTGAGGAGCCCAAAAGTAACGATACTTACACGTTTCGGATGACCCACTCGGATTACCAACATGAAGTGCTGGACCCATAGAGAGGGGGCTCCCACCTGAGACTCCTTCGCAATTCACTCACAGACATGGCTCCCGCCTAAGACTTCTCCCATACTCAAGCCTGAAGAACCCAGAAGTGACGACAGTTACAGGAATCCGATGACCCGCTCGGATTACCAACATGATCCGCGGGCCCCATAAGGGGGGAGCTCCTGCCTGAGACTTCCTCGCAATTCACTCACAGACGAAGATCCCGCTTGATACTTCCCCCAAATTCAAGCCTGAGGAGCTCAAAACTGACGACACTTACACGTTTCGGATGACCCGCTCGGATTACCAACATGAAGTGCGGGACACATAAGGAGGGGGCTCCCGCCTGAGACTCCCTCGCAATGTACTCACAGACGAAACTCCCGCTTGAGACTTCATCCATATTCAAGCTAGGGGGTGAGTGACGACGTGATGAGTGAGTGACTGGTGATGATGAGTGAGTGAGTGAGTGAGTGAGTGAGTGAGTGAGTGAGTGAGTGTGTGAGTGAGTGAACGAGTGAATGAGTGAGTGAGGTTGGCGAGTGAGTGAGTGAGTGAATGAGTGAGTGATGATGATGAGTGAGTGAGTGAGTGAGTGAGTGAGTGAGTGAGTGAGTGAGTGAGTGAGTGAGTGAGTGAGTGAGTGAGTGAGTGAGTGATCGAGTGATGATGATGGTGACGATGATGAGGATGAGGATGATGAGTGGTGATGCTGATTCATGGTGATGATGATGATGATGATGATGATGATGATGATGATGATGATGATGATGGTGATGGTGATGGTGATGGTGATGGTGATGGTGATGGTGATGGTTGTGAGAGTGTGTGAGTGTGTGAGTGAGGAAAGGGGGGGTGAGACCCTGCGCGGCGTGCGCAGAAAAAAAACAAGAACCCCACTTTGGATGTGGGGAAATCACGACCAGAACCCAGGACCCCATCTTTCTGCTTCTTTCTTCGAGGCGGAGCAATCTGCGGGGGTACCGGGGCCCGAAGTTGAGCGAAATCGCCGGTTGTGGAAAAACTGCTACGCCAGGATCTCAGGGAGTTTCGTCGTCAGTCGTCCTCGTCGTCGTTGTCGCCTGTCCTCGTCAACCAATGGTCGTCGTCGGTATTCCGACGACATCCGTCGTTCGTCGTTGTTTTCGTCGCCAAATTCGTCGACAGTGTCGGGAACGCCCCGGCGGCGCTGGCTGGAGGTCATTACACCCCCCTCTTGGCCCCCCTCTTGGCCGCCCCCGAACTCCGTGTTGTGCGTGTCGTAGCAGCACATGCTCACGAAGAACAGGTCTCGTTCCGCCGAGCGGACTGTCCTCGACGCGTCTTTCTGTGCTGCTGCTCGGCGAGCGCATCTTTGAGAGAGAAGGCGGAGGCGAAAGGGGAAGGCGCGACGATCCTCCTGCCGATCATGTCGTCACTTTGCCCACCGCAGGCTTCAGGAATGGAACACGCAACGATACGAATTAACCCCGAAGAACGCATCAGCGCCAGAGGCACACGTCCCGAGCCAGCGAGGGCGGGCCTGCGGCGGATCAGCTCTGGGCGAGCCGAGCCGACGCTGCTGCTAGGACCTGCCCTCTCAGCAGACCTCCCTGGTGGCAGAAGGAGGGGCACATGCTGCACATGATACCGTGGTGGGGGGAGAGAAGAGGAAGAGGAGGAGAAGGAGGAAGAAAAGGAGAAAACGGAGCAGGAGGAGGACGAGGAGGAGAGGAGGAGGAGGAGGAGGAGGAGGAGGAGGAGGAGGGAGGAGGAGGAGGAGGAAGAGGAGGAAGACGATGAGGAGGGAGGAGAGAAGGAAGAGGAGGAGGAGGAGGAGGAGGTGGACGAGGAGCGGGTGGGGAGGAGGAGAAGGGGCCCGGGCAGAAAGACGTCCGCGGCACGCGCAAGCGACGCGTCGCGCCCCCTCCTCCTCCTCCTCCTCCTCCTCCTCTTCCTCCTCCTCCTCCCCCTCCTCCTCCTCTGTTCCTCCTCTTCCTCCTCCTCCTCCTCCTTTTCCTCCTCGTTCTCCTCCTCCTCGTTTTCCTCCTCGTCCTCCTCGTCCTCCTTCTCCTCCTCGTCCTCCTCCTCCAGGGTGGCCATACTTGTACGTACTGATATTCTGATTTCGGCTCCAGGTCTTACCGAGGACGGCTGTTCTCTGCTCACTTCCATTGGGAGGTTCCTGGAGGCTTTACGGCAGGCAATGTCTACCTAGATGAAGTAGGCCTCTACTGCCTCTGCCATTCCGTTTTTTCTACAACGCCTAGGTTGTCGGCAGGCGACGCCAGGTACCGTGCTTGACTACTTCGTGGTATCGACGAATTTGACATCCAGAGTTGAAACGCATGTGCATGTTGACGAGGGCTCTACCTTGCCGCCACATTGTCCAGTTCATTTGCGGATGGTGGCACAGGATGTACCTATCTGGAGGCAGGTGCCTGATCTGCCTAAAGAGCTGCCGCTTGTGGCGCCACCAGGTCGTTCTCGGTACCCGTTATTAATGGGAGGCTCCGTTATTTTCATCTGTATCCGACACACAGGGACTTCCTGCTTGATGGGCTCTCTCATGTGCGGGGTGGAGCGTTAGCTGACCAACAGGTACGACCAAGTCGGGGCCAGCGCCCTTCGCTATGCTGGGCGTGCTGGGCCTCCTCGCTTCACTCGGAGGCAGCTCATATGGCAGGCCCAATGATGCGCACAGACAAGCGACCACAGACTCTGGCTTGGAAGACGGCGCTCTGATAGACGATGCATCTGCAGAAGGAGCGTCGCAGGCTCCGCACGCTGGTGTCTCGGATGCAGATGTCCAATGTGATGTGTACGATCGAGCCGCAGCAGGGCACCGTGCTGCCCCAGGCCCTTTACGAGGTCGGTGGTCTCCTCACCACTGTCATGCGCAGCCACGTGGTGCTGAGCTACCTCCCCATGCAGCTGCAGTCCTTCTTCGCGTCTGGGCTGGAGGCGCTGGCGGCGCCAACGTTTCAATCCCTTTTCGACCAGGCCAGGCGCGAGGCCACCAAGTTGCGCAAGAGCGACCAGAAGGTAGCCGACCATGCCTGGGTGAAGTTTCAGCGAATGGCTTTTCAAGACGGCGCCTTGGTTGCTCGTCGAGCATCCAAGGTTCAGGCCCTGGACCAGGTGACCGCCTCCACTCGGGACCCGCGGGGCACGCAGCCGACCGCCTTGGCTAACAATGATATGGCGAGATGGCATTCCGCACGGGCGCGGCATGGACGCCTGCCAGTGGACCCCCCGGACGAGGCCGCGCATCGGCCTCTTCGGCCAGCTGTGGGCGCGCCCGCCGCACGGCGAGCGCTGTTGACCCTTCCCAAGCGCACGTCGACGGGGCCCCGCGCTCTGCATCCGCGAAGGTCGCGGCACTTATCGGGCGAGACGCTGGGCATGCTTAGCCAGTTCTTCACTACATGCGAGAGGGGGCTTCTCGACTGGCCTGCAGATAGGCCATGGCCCACGATGCGCCGCGCCCCGGGAGCCGACGGAGGACACAGGCAGATCGCGGCGGCCCACGCTTCCCAGCGAGTATGGGGGCGACTTCGGCGCGGCATTTCCCGGCAGTGGGAGCGAGACCACCGTTGTGAGTATGTTCGGGGTGATCGTTCTCGATCTACTTCTTCTGACAGCGCGTTGACGCACAGCTTGGCATCAGAGACGGCTGTGTTGAGAGGTTCCGTTGGTGCAGCGGTCTTGCTGGACCTCACCAGAGCGCTCGACCTTGTCCGACCGTCGCAACTCTTCAGGGAGGGCCTCGCTGTCGGCTACCCACCCAAGATGATGTTCATGCTGCTGCGGGTGCATCGCCTACCGCGTCGACTCAAGGGGTGTGGCACTTTTCCCAGAGCCGCTGCAGGTTGGCCAGGGGATATTGGCTGGCTGCGCGCACGCGGTCTGCGCCCCTGAGGTGGTCACTTTACGAGCGCTGGTTCGGGCCTGGGAAGTCCATGGTAATATCGTACCTCGCGCGCTCGTTGACGATGCATCGGTGCAGCGCGCTGGCCCTGATCGAGATGGCGCTACAGCCTTACAGCTTGTGGTGGGGCTGTTCCAGGGAGACCCGCCCTTTTTGGGCCCCTGCTTTTAATGGCAAGAAGTCAGGCATCGCCGTAGGCACGCATTCCACCGAGCGGCTGGTCAGAGGCTCCAAGTTTCAGCTGAAAGGCTGGATGCGCAATCTAGGCCGCGAGACCATGGGAATGCGACCCCTTCGCTTGCAAGTAGAGTCTCGATTGCGAGATCTCCAACGACGACGGCATCGGCTACAGATTCTCCAGAAAGCTGCAGGACGGAAGGCATCAGTTCCATGGAGAGCGGGTGCTCGGCCTGCCGTTGCTCATGGCGCTGGTGATCTGGGATGGGTGACAGCGCTTCGGCCGCGGCGCGCGCAGTTGCTGCGACGGCGGTTGGAGCGCCCCCTCGGGCACACAAGACGGCCTACTTACACTTTAAATGGCAGATTCGTCATGGCTCAATGCTTGATGCAACGACTTCTCTGTTGTGCAAATGTCACTGCGTTGTATGGGGCGCTCGGGTATATCTGAGTGGGCTGCGGTGCGCTTGGGAGGCCTTGGTTGACCGTATCAACCACGTTGGCCTTGCCGGGGCTGGAGCGCGAGGGCCCCATCGGCGCTGCTTTTCTCACGCCGAAGAGAATGTGCTACGAGTTCGTCTCTCCGCGCCATTGGCGCAACGATCTTGGAGAGACCCGCGATCTTCTACGAGTGGCACCAGCTGATATGACGGTTTCTCTGGAGGAAGCGGCCAAACGCCGACAGGTGCAGAAGCTGACGCGCCACTGGCCCCTTCCAGGAGGCCGCTCATGATGTCTGGGAGCGAGCTCTTCGTCTGGACTTCGAGATCTGAAGGCGGCGCCGACGGGCGCACTTCGCGGGCCGCGGGCTGATCGATACCCGTTGACTATCAAGCACTGCCCGATACGAGGTCGCCAGGGTACGTCCGCGATCGCCTTGATGCCGCTGGTGTGTCTCTCCGCGCTGTAGCTGGCCAGCGCGAAATCGATCAGCGAAGGATTGCTGCCCTTTTTGAAGCACGCGTCGGCACCGCCCGGCAAGGTCACCACCTAGCTGCCGAGCTGCTCGGGCCACCCGGCGCCCCAGATCTGCCGCGGCGCGTGGTCCCAGTCGCCCGCGATGGCCCACGGATGGTTGATGCTGCAGAGGAAGCTCGTGAGCGCGGCCAGCTTCCTCCCGTTGATACCGCGCAAGGGCGCGCAGTTCCCGTCAATGTAGATGCTGATGATGGTCAGCGTGAAACCTTGTAGATGCCACGTCGTCGGCACCCAGTCTAGAAATTGGAGCCCGTCCTCGCGATAGCCCAGGGTGCCAGCTGTGGCGCCGCTGACGGACTCTCGCGAGGCTATCTCCCTAAATGTAAAAGCTCGTTGGTGAGATCTGACCGCGATACTCGCCCCTCCGCAAGTACCCGTCGCAGATGTTCTGGAAGGCCGCGCTGCACAGGCGAAAGCTTTCAACCCCATGTTGTAAAGAGCCCGTTCGTGCCGCTCGACCTCTGCGCGCCCAAGATGCGTCTCCTGGAAGGCGAAAGCGTCGTAGCAGCCGTTGCCCCCTGGCTTCTTAGCGACTGATGTCCGTAACAAGTTGTCCGCTTTGGGTCCCCATTGAGAAAAGCTGCCGAAGAAGAGGTGCCTTTGGGGCGTCGCCTCGGCTGCTCGCGAACGCCCCGACTTGCTTTCCGATTATTCCCTGGCGCTGCCCTTGCCCGCCGTTTTTGCGAGCATCTTCTTCTCCAGGATGTATTGTGGCTTCTTCTGTTTGTTAGTGTCCTCTGTCTTGACCTCTGCTGCCGTCGCCGTCGCTGATGGTGCGCTCGTGGCCTCAGGCTTCGGCTCAGCTTGCCCCTCCTCCTTCGCTTCTTGCCCGTTGTCTGCTTTTCTTCTCTTCGCCTTCTGCTTGATATCCTTCCTCTGCTCCTTCGCCCTTTTGTTGGTTTCCTTCACGAGCTTGTCGATGTGGCCCTTGAACGTGCGCGCTTCGGTCTGCATCTTCTGGACGAGGTCTTGCTTTGCCAGGAGGATATCCGTGATGGTTTCTGCGTCCAGGTCGTCATCCGCTGCCAACTCGTCTTCCTTGCCCTTCATGGCAGATTCCGTCAGATTTGAAATGTCACCCCCCATGAGCTGTCCCAATAGTCCCTGTGGCTGGTACGAGCTGGTGTTCTCCTCATGGATATTATGGACCGCTTGCTCCGCTTCAAGCATAGTGTCCGCAGCTTCTTCTGCTTCCGTTCGGAGTCGGTCTCCTTTGGCGATGTGCTGCTCGTAGATCACGTGATTGTGCGTGTACTTGTTGTTCGCCCACTCTAGATCCTTCGCGGCTTCGGCGAACCTCATGGCCTTCGACTTTTGCGGGGGCCGCTCTGTGCGTTCCTTTTCCTTTGCAATCTGCGAGGCGAGCGCCGCGACGTGCGTCTCGATCGTCGAGTTCGTCGGGCCGCCACTCAGTTTGCTGACCAGCTGCTCTAGCGTCTCCGTGAGGGAGTCCACCTCTGTCCTTTGCACCGCCGCTGCTCCCTTCCCACTCGCCAAAATCGCCTCGACGCCGCTGCCAGTTCTTCGACTGCCTTTTGGTCCGCGTTGTAGTCCACGGAGATGTTGATGGTGCCCACGGTGGCTGACGTTTCGGCTTGGCCTCTTGTGACTTCACCATGTCTTCTGGCCCCAGTGGGAGTCGCCGCATCCTTCGCAGGCCGCGCGCTCGTCCTGGATGCGCATTGTCGACGCCATGCTGCCGTGGTGTTGTTTTGGGATGCGGCAGTTTTTCTCCTGCCTCCGGCGCCTGCGGGCGCTTGACCGCCGACGGCGCCCCCTGCGGTGCCAGGCAGGGGAGCGCTCTCGGCGGCTGCTTCGGCCCTCCATGGGGCCTGGGGGCTATGGCGCCGCGGGCCGACCGCCGCGGTGCAAACGGCTGCGGGCCGCGCTGCCGAGCCACCTAGGAGGGGGAGGAGGATGGGCGAGGAGGAGGAAGAGGAGGAGGAGGAGGAGAAGGAGAGGAGAGGCGGAGGAGGAGGAGGAGGAGGAGGAGGAGGCTTGGGGGGGAGGAGGAGGAGGAGGAGGAGGAGGAGGAGGAGGAGGAGGAGGAGGAGGAGGAGGAGGAGGAGAGGAGACGCTGCTCGGAGCGAGAAACGCAGAAACGCAGGGGGGAGGGAAGGAGGAAGAGGGAGAACTTGGCGGGCATGACGATCCTGATTTTCCTGTTGGAACGCCGCTCCCCTGGGGGAGTGCAGGCTGGCCCTTCCCGGGGCGACGGGGGGCGGGACCGCGGCGTCTCTCGGGCAGTCCCAGCGACTTACTTTCGCGAGCTCATCGTGACGCAATACGGCAGGTTCGCGTCATGTCGACCCCAGCGTTGGTTCCTGACACCGCGGGGATCGTTCAAACTTGAACGATCGGCCATTTCAAAAAGGCCGGATCGTTCAAGGATGAGCCGATTCTGGGCCACAGGCGGCGTTCAACCTTAAACGCCCGCGCTGGGGTCGCCGCCTGTCGACACGACGCGAACCTGCCGTACGTGTTTGCCGAGAGTATCGACGACGACATCGTCATCGACTATTCATCCGAGCACCTTGGCACTGTTCACTATTGTGGCGCTGCTGTTATCCTGCTCCTGTTGCCGATTAGCAACCTGTGGCCACTGAGCTATGCAACCCAGATGTTCCAATCATCAAGGTGGACATCCCTGTGCCGCTGAAGGTGTTGCACTTACGGCACAGGTGGCACATACATCTACGACGTGATCTTGCTGGACTGCTTCCCAGTGAGCACACCAGGCTGGCCCGACTTTGTGCAAAGCCGAATTATTTGCCAATCGATGATTGCACCATCTTTTACGACGTCGCCTTCTGGGAGAACGCGCCTGTGAAAGCAAAAGGGCCTGTTCAATTTTCACATGGAGCGCAGACGCCGAGAGATTCGAATGGTTTTCCAGCGCCTACATTCAGGACAGCACTCAACACGAGAAAAAGTCAGGACCTCGGACATCAGCAGCGTCGCGACGGAGACTGCGCCTTCTGTGGGCTATCGACGACTTTCTGCATGTACCCTGGCAGGTCCCAGTGGAGATCATCTGCGACTGTCTCCCCGCCCTTACGCGAGCAGCGTCAGGGTTCTTGCAGTGCGACATGCTTGCCGACATTACAGCGCACTCCCATGCGGCCGTCTCCCAAATGCGTAAGAGCTCAAACTGAGGCACACGGAAAGGCACGACGGTAGCCCCTAGAACGACATGTGCGATGTGATGGCCCAAAGTTCCCGCGCACGACCTCCGCCAGAACTTCCGAGAATCATCACAGACAGTCTAACTCACAAGCCGCAATAAGGTGACAAGTGAATGTTTGCCCCCCCCCCCCACACACATCTGTGAAAGAAGAAGGGCTCCTACACACACACACCCTCTCTGAAAGAAGGGCTCGTTGTGTCTAGAGGCTGTAGAAAGGATGAGAAACAAAGCAAACCAGGAGGGAGAGAAAGGGAAAGCAAAACAAAGCAGGGCTATGATGAGTTTGTCTTCGACGCGACGGAGATCAAAAACGTCACGCTTGTCCAAGAGCTGCTTATCCGGGCCTCTACGCCAACCCCGAACGCCAATGCTTTGCCCTAGGAGCTCAAGATAAGCCCGGCATCGAACAAGAGGAAGAACCATGGGACCATGGGACGCACAAGGACATACTAGTACTATGTGTCATCCTCGGAGGCGTGCGTCCGACCCGAACCTACAGTACAACCATATTGTAGAAAATCGTCTACCGAGCGGTACGGCCAGAAAGCGCCCGCTACGACGCATATACTATAAGATTTCTCGGTGCGCGTGGGAGGGGGCGACGCACACATGGCATCAGTATGTCGGGGTGCCGCTGATACCAAATGAAGCTGAAGGTGGCCACTTTCAACGCGCTGGAGGCAGCCATGGGGGAAGCAGGCATGCCAGGCCAACCGGTCCGAGCTCAAGTAATTCGTGCCCAGCTCCGAGAGGCAAGAGTCCACACAGCTCGATGCCAAGAAGCGCCAGCGCCGCCCAGTCCTGCAGTTCTTGACGGGTATCTCGTTGTGGGCACTGGCAGCAAGCAAAAACTTGGATGCAGTCTGCTCTTGGATAGCACCACCCCATGTGGGGAGGAGCCAAGTGGGCCTAAGTGCTTTAGCAGAGCCGACGTGCGGATAGTCCATTCAGATGTCATACTATTGGTTTGCAAGGCTCGCATCTTTGACCAGCACGAAACCATACATGTCGTGCACGCGGTCAACGAATGTCTCGATACGGCAGAATTCGAGCAGTGGAGGGACGAGTTCAACACGTACGTGCTGAACATGCCGCCAACAATCGTGCTCGGAGACACCGACGCGCATCGAAGCAAGATAACTAGAGTTGAAATGGCAGGCCAGGCAGGAGGCAGCATGGGACCGTATCTTGCTGGTACTGTACACCATGCGTCGACGACATGGCAGGGCACAGACTACGCTTGCTAGTGGATGGCCGACAGCTACTTCTGGAGAACATGATTTCCCCCTGCAAAGGAGGCCACACATACGTGAGCAGCTCGGGCACCTTCCAAAGAAGCGACTGCGTCTTGTCGGACCCAGTGCACCACGGACATTGCAAGGCCAGCATGGTCGATTGTGCGCTGGACACGTACACGGAGACGAACGACGATATGCCAGTCTATGCCGAAAAAGATGCGACCAGATTCTGAACTGTGGTCAGGGTGCAGACCAAGCTGAAGTTGGACCGACAAAAGCTAGTCGACCCCCAATGCCAGCCAGGCTTCGAGGTTATGCTGGACTCCCACAGGATTGCAAAGATGTGAGACGGACGTCAATCTACATCAGCAGCACACCGACACTATTGTGCGAGAAGCAACTGCCCCGCTTCGGTGCCGCGAGGCTGTCCCCGATGCAGCCGCATATCTCTGGTCGAACAAAGTGGCGCGACACTGGTCAGACTGGGCGATACGTGGCGCGAGCGACAGGGTCAAGTTCAGCAGAGGAGGGGCCAAAATGTCCAGTTCCTGATTTGCTCAACCAACTAGCCCATGTTCTCTTCCATCATGCTGGCAACCGGCCACGGGCTAAGCCTGTGGCTAACCTCAGACGCACCTGCAGGAAGAATAAGTGCGGCAACGTGACCACCGATTAGGTGTTGAAGCAATCATTGAGGCGACTCTTGAAGATTACCGAGAGGTTTGTGAAACGGGCAATTGCAAACAACCGTACGGCGCATATCGAGAAGCTTGGGATCGAAACGGAAGGTGATACTGCCTCAGGAAATACGCATCATGAATGGAGAACCCCGAAGGCGTTGCTACGATACGCGGGACGACCAGCCAGGCAAGTCAAGCACTTGCAGATGGCAGACGACACAGGCGTTGTGCTCAAAAACGATACCCTAGGAAGTCTCAGCCATCCTGCATCATTTCGCTATCACCGAGGACTGTGGGGTGCTCGAGCCCAATGCCCTGCAAAACAAATATAACGAGAGGACGCATCACGACTTCCGAAGCGTCGTATCATCACCAGGTACGGTCCCCTCGTCATCAGGCGCTGCCTCGTCATCAGGCGCTGGCAGGCTTTTCCGATGAGACAAGAGACGCAAAGCAGCAGGACACGATCAGATTTTAGGAGACCTACTTGCTGGACAGGCACGATCACTATCGAGACCATGCGGGCCCATGTCCGCAAAGGTGAGCATGCATCAACAGGAGCCTTTCAATGAAAACACGGCACGGCTTTCCATGTGTACGAGGACGAGGGCGCCCCAGCACTGTTGGTACATAAACCTTCGATTACATTACATGGCGGATTCTGGAAACCCTGAACCCAACAACGTTTTCATCTCTTGGGGGCGCATCTTTTACTTCCGCCGCCTTCTGCTAGCCTTCCCCTGGCTTCCGCCGGCATCCGCTGGCGGAGGCGGCCTCGTTTTACTTCCGCCGACATTCCGCCGCCCTTCCGCCACATTCCGCCGGGAAAGAGATGACATCTCCTTCTATCCTCGAAGGCGAGGCCCTTTTTGGAACGCCTCGGATGGGAACATGAGCAAGTGCACTGCTTGGAGCTGATGCTCAGAGACGCCCAGAGCCAGAGCGGAGGACGACAGCACGACGAGGACCGGCTCCACATGCACATCTATGAACGAGCTTCCTCCGAGTGTGCAGGAAGAGCGGCATTTGGTCATCCTAGCAGGTCGCTGGTGCTACCGACCACTCAGGATGACGGAGACCGAGACCGCATGCTTCGTAACCACGCAAGTCCTCTGATAACGCGCACTTTCTTTTCACAGTGATATTAGAGTACCGTAGGGCCTTGGCACAGTTGGCCGACGCTCCCCACCTGCCAGCGGCGCTGGTCGAAAGACATCGGGACATCCGCTTTGAAGTAGAGGGAGAAGGGTGCAATTTGTCGGCTCGTTCGCGTCTCGGATCACGTCCTGGAAGCTTACTTGCAAACGAAGTATTCAACATCTCCCTTGCCAAGCCGCTCAACACGATCGAGAAGCCAGTACAAAGATTGGGCGCGACGCTGAAGTCGGCAAGTGAATCGGGCTTCGCCTTCGAGCTCGACTTGTCAGATATCAGCCTGTCGGACACCTCCGTTGCCGATGACCGGCTGCATTCGCTTCCTCCACCCTCTACTACCAGAACCATTGCTCGTGCAGGTGAGGCAATCGACACCGCGCATGAGAACATGTTAACTCACGGATTCACGGTCAACTACCAGCAACATGAGAGCAGCCTGATGATCGTCCTGACAGGAGCGGGGGCATCCGACATACGATTGCAGCTGCAGGCTCAAGATAAGATGGTGATATCCACAGCAAGGTGGTGCGTCGAGGTGCATGTGCTCCGGTGCTACACACAACCCGAGATGCTAAGTGGATTGAGGAGTCTGCATTGGGGCGGCGGGTGGCCGTGGCAGCAGCAAAGCAGCGTTCGGCCTGCGACCCGAATGGTAACCAAGGTGCACAAGCTCAGCGCGCGCTCGAGGAGATGATCATCCCCCATGTGTTAGACAACGTCCGTCTCTTATACCGCACGGAGGCGTGCTCGGAAGCTACACCAGCTCAACTACGAGCACTGGAAGGCCCAGGAATCGCAGCCTCCCCATGCATGCTGAGGAGGACTCATCATTCAGAATCGAGCACCTACACCACGGATTCAGAGACACTGTGGATGGAAAATCGAGTGGGCATGGTTTCAGTTCTCAGGCCACGGCGGATCACTTATTTCGGACCGCTTTGTGCTCATGCACCGAAGCAGCTGTTCTTTCTGGTAGATCTGCGATCCGACCAAGGAGATTAGTGGGCTGAATTTCTTCGGGGGGATCTTCAATGGGCAATTGAGAGCGGTTCTGAAAGAAAATGTTCAAATTGGACAGTGACGGATGGCTCCGCTTTGCGTCAGGCTCGCCCCGGGAACACAAGTCACTGATCAACCGAGTCTGTAAGTGTGTGCCACGCCAGCTTGACCGCCTCCATCAGACCTTCCGGTAACGAACGGTTGGCAGTACTTGCGCGCGCATCGAGGAGACCACGCCGAGTCAAGTCCGCTACATCTGCTGCGAATGCGGGGCAATGATGGTGAGTGTAGCTGCGTGGAGGCGTCACCAACTCGAACATGACCCGATTGACGTGGCACAGAGGGCGGGGTAATATGTACAATGTGCAGCGTGCGGCACGACATTCGGCAACATATCCATGTTGATGAGGCATGCGAGACAAGTTGGCAACATTGCGCGCATTGGCGAGAGGAGAACACCAGAGTGCTACATAGGGAGGAGGCCGTTGTGTTGAGGGAGAAGACCTAGATATTGAGAAAGGACAGGCGCACCGTAGGTACCATCGTCTTATGAGTACGTCGTACAGCACGGAAGCCAGTACTTGAAGCAGGGTCAGGAGATGTCAGACAGTAGGGAAGCCGAGGAGAGCCATACCACCTAGCACCACCACCCAAAAGATTGATCGACCATCTTCCTGCCGATCCAACTCTACATCGTGATCATGTACGGTGAACAGGTGTGGACGTGCACCACATTTACCATAGGGCTGAATACCAAGGCGATCTGAGCACCTGGGTGAAAGATACCTCGAAGGACATTGGGGTCGTCACAATACCAAGGCCGGCCGAAACCGAGAAGATGAAGGACTGGAAGCTAGATGATGATTTGGTACGATCGCTGATTCCATGTACGTATGCCCAGTGGGCTGGGGAAATGTCCGATCATTGCCCCGATGCTGCAATCATTGAGATGGACTGGGGCTACAGCCTTGACATCTGAAGGTGAGCACATTATTTGCGGAATGATGCTGGAGCTGCTGGAAGGACTGGCAAGCGACGGCGCAATATCATTATACGTTCGACTCAGCAGACGTGGGGCCAGCCTGGCCTTCTCGCACATCTGACGAAAGAGATACTGACGGGCAATCTAGAATTGACAGCTAGTGCATATCCTCGTTTTGCTGCCGCAGATCTTGGTATTCCAGTTGTGTTTGTTGCTCCAACTGAGAGGTTGGCTGTAGCGTGCTATTTGGCTGGTGAGCTGAAGGAGGTGTACTCGTCAGCAGCGAGTTCGGCATGAACAGCTTCAGCATCGAGAGGCAGAGGTGGCTTCCGATCTCTCGCGGCTCTGCACGCGTATTTGTCACTCGTCGATGATCTGCCAAGGCCACCTCCTACTGGCACTACGGCGGTGCCTCAGGGGAAATGACCACTTGCTCACGCAGGCACTGTTGGCAAAGCTGTTTTGGCGGACAAGATGGCACTCTCGCCCTTGAGGGCGCTAAAATTATCCAGGTTTGCTTGTTCTCGGAGCATGGCTCCTTGTCCCTTCTGCAGCGGCTTCGACTGCGATGAATGTAGTTGGTTGAAGTCAATGCTGTTCCAACGTCCCTCCGCCTGCACGTCGGCCGCGCCTACCGCAGCAACAACAACTATTCTGCGGGTGGCGAAAGTGACAGGGCGGGGGGATAGACCCTGAGCGCCACCCAGGGGCCCCACCAGCTGCGCTGCCAATCCTGCCCTGTTGCAGTCTCCCTGTGCCGCCTCCCTCCTGCTCCCGCTCTGGCTCGCCGTCTCTCTCATCCCATCAGCCTCGTCCCATCTCTCTGTGCGCCCGTGCTTGTCCATCCGTGTTGCCTCCCTCTCGTCGCCGCCCCTGTGCCTTGCCCTTTGCTGCTGCCTGCTCTGTTTCTCACTGCACGTCCTGTGCTTGCATTCTCGGGCCTTCTCGCGCACGACGCGCCGCGCCCGTTTCCTGCGCCGCTCGTCAGCCTGACGAGCGGCACTGCGCTACTCGTGCTATCCTTGGGGGGGCGTCGCTGCGCCACCCATATAGTGACCCCCAGGCTGGGCCGGTCTGCCTTCTCAAGCTCCGGGACATCAGCTCAGCTCGCAGGCATCGGTCTCCCGGTTTTCGGGCGCCCCTCTTGCTGCCAGGGTGGTAGAAGCATGTGGAGGTGGGTCTACGTCATCTTCGTTTCGAGGTGGGAGGCAGGGCTGTCCATCATTCTCTAACTCTTCTCCGAGCTCCTGCTGGGCTAGGCTAGGCTGGCTCGGCCCGCGCGCGCGGGCGCGACTGACGCCACGAGCGCTTCGCCCGCTCAGCGGCCTCCCCCCCCCCAAAAAAAGAAAACAGGGGTGTCCCGAAACGCGGTGGCCGCAGTCTCCTCCTCGACTGCGAGCTGCCCTGCCGGGGCTCTTCGCTCTAGGTTCCGCTCCGGAGTGGCCCCGAGCCTGCTCTGGGGTTCTGCTGTCCCCATCGCACTGGAGGACCAGATCCCAGAAATGATTTCGAGCACCCCGAAAAGTATCCAAAACAGTGTCGAACGAGTATCGCCTCCCAGAGCCCGACACTTGAAAACCCTCCTGTTTCGATACTTGCTTGGTGCTCGAAATTCTTCCGGGTGGTTCAGACTGAAGTAGGTTGGAAGATCATAGCGCTGGGGCGGCTTCTTCCGAACCCCATGACCATGCTGCTCTCTCGGCCTCTAGCCGAGGACATCGAGGGCAGAGGCGCCCTGCCGCCCTTGCAATCGCAACAAGGAGGCGAGGGAGGAGGAGGAGGTGGTGGTGTACGAGGAGGAGGTGGTGGTGGACGAGGAGGAGGAGGAGGAGGAACTGACGCCTCGAGCGCTCGATCCCGCCGCATGCCCCCTCCCCCCCAAAAAACGGAAGGAGGTAAAGGAGGAGGAGGAGGAAGAGGAGGAGGAGGTGGTGGTGGAGGAGGAGGGGGAGGCGGAGGAGACGGAGGAGGAGGAGGAGGAGGAGGAGGAGGAGCAGGGGGGAGCGGTGAAGGCGGTGGCGGCAAGGTCCTCGTCGCGATGATCCGGGAGACCTGGTGCAGCATCTGGGAGGTATGGGTGGTGGCGTCATAGGTGGTCGAGAGCACGACGTTGTCGAGCTGATCCCCCAGCGTCTCGGTGGTGCGCACGGCGTCCTCGAATTTGCGCGCGTAGAGGTCTGCGTAGACGTTGCCGTAGCTGAGCCTGTCGCGTCGGAGGACAAAGGGGGCATCCAGCTCAGGAGGGTCACCAGAGCGCCCCCCCCCCCACGAGAAGACTTCCCAAGGGAGCGCCAGAGCTCCGGCTGGGAGCTCCCGTGCAGTGCCTCGAGTCCGCCATGGGCCACCAAGTGGGATTCTTCTCGTGGGACCGCACATGGACGTGGCACAAGATGCCCCCAGACCCCCCGAAATTCAGATTGATGGCGTGACGACGGGGGGGGGGGCGTGAGTGGACAGAAAGATTCAAAACCCCAAAGCACCGCCGTTACTGAGATCAACAGTGGTGTCGGGGGAGTGGGGGTGATTTAGAACCCCTCTCGAACGTGTAGGGGTTCGAAAGTATCGTCCATCTACTGGGGGCCGCCCTGGTGACCCTGCTGGAGCCCACGCGCATCGGCTCACGCAGCCCGTTGCTCCGGCGCCTGCGGGCGCCAGCGGCGCCAGTCAGTCGAGGCATGCGCCCCGCGACGGGGCCGAGGTCAGCTGCATGCTGCGGATTTCGTACCCCCCCCTCCCAGACATGTGACGCCCTGACTTTTTCAATGCGGAGTTCCTGGAATCGGCTACACGCAAGAGTGACCCTGGGTAAGAGTGACCTTTGGTGCGCGGCTTTTGGGGGGCCGCGGGGGGACCAAACTCAGGCGCGCAAGACGCTACTATCGCATCGTGATCGGTGATCGGGGGACCCCATTGTGCCCGCACCAAAGGTCACTCCGGCGAAAGGTCACTCTTACGTGTAGTCGACTGGAAGTCCCGACCCTTTCCCCGGGGCCGGTTTTTCGTCCTGAGTCGCTTCTTGACGGTCCCGAGGCCCGGCGAGGGCCCCCCGAGGCCGAAAAGGGCGAGAAACCTCCCGTCCTGTTTTTTTTCCACGACGCGATCATGCCTGGGCTTCCTCCCCCTTTCGTCCGACTAGAGCCTGGTGCTGTTCCCCACGATGTCCTTCGGAGGACGCCAACTGCCCAATACTGACCAAGCCGAGCCTGGGCCCAGGACCGCTGCATGTCCCCGTGCGCTCCCCTGGCCAAGCCAGGAGGGCGGCGTACATCAAGGAGCCCAAGGACACACAAATATGCACACAAATCCTAAGAATCCCCAGACTTTGTCATATTTTCTGGGTTCTCGTCGTCCCCCACCCTTCACATATTTCCCGACCATCATGCGGTGTTGAGTCCTAATTTTGAAGAGACGGCGCCCGCGTTCACTCCTCCTTCTCCTCTGGCTACCCCCTCCCTCCTCTCATCATCATCATCATCATCATCATCATCATCATCATCATCATCATCATCATCATCATCATCATCATCATCATCATCATCATCATCATCGTCATCATCATCATCATCATCATCATCATCATCATCGTCATCATCATCATCATCATCATCATCATCATCACCATCACCATCACCATCACCATCACCATCACCATCACCATCACCATCACCATCACCATCACCAACATCATCACCATCACCATCAGCATCAGCATCAGCATCAGCATCAGCATCAGCATCAGCATCATCATCATCAACATCATCATCCTCATCATCAACACCATCATCGTCATCATCATCATCATAATCAGAATCAGCATCATCATCAACATCATCCTCATCATCATCATCATCATCATCAGTACCATCGTCATCATCATGGGCATCATCAGCATCATCAGCATCATCAACATCAGCATCAGCATCAGCATCATCAGCATCATCATCATCAACAACATCATCAAAATCATGATGATGATCATCATCATGATGATCATCATCATGCTCATCATCTTCATCACCCTCATCACCATAATCATAATCCTCATCACCATCACCATCATCAGCAGCAACATCACCATCATCGTCATCGTCATCGTCATCAGCATCATCACCAGCATCATCGTCATCGTCATCGTCACCATCACCATCAGCATCAGCATCAGCATCAGCATCAGCATCAGCATCAGCATCACCATCATCACCATCACCATCACCATCACCATCACCATCACATCACCATCACCATCACCATCAGCAGCAGCAGCAGCATCAGCAGCTCAGCATCAGCATCAGCATCAGCATCATCATCATCATCATCATCATCATCATCATCATCATCATCATCATCATCGTCATCGTCATCATCATCATCATCATCATCATCATCATCATCATCATCATCATCATCATCATCATCATCGTCATCACCTGTTTCAGCAGACTCTTTTCACGCTTCATGGTTCCATCGGGAGCCCCACAGAAGGCCCAAATGCCAGCGTTCGCATGCGCCCGCTGCACCCATTTTGGCACACCCCTCACACGTTTCGTGGCTCCATCGAGAGCCCCACCGAAGGCCCAAATGCCAGCGTTCGTATGCGCCCGCAGCACCTATTTTGGCACCCCTCACACGTTTCGTGGCTCCATCGGGAGCCCCACCGAAGGCCCAAATGCCAGCGTTCGTATGCGCCCGCAGCACCCATTTTGGCACACCCCTCACACGCTTCGTGGCTCCATAGGGAGCTCCTCCGAATGCAGTGCATACGACGACGGTATGCACAACTTCATATGGCTGGGTCCATCGCCAGGCTAATTTCCCATACTTTCCGGGGAATCGGCGATTGTATGTGTCTCTGTGTGTTTTTCCCTCCTGAGTAAACAAGGGCCTCCCAGCTAGGATCGGGGCAGACGGGGTCGGAGGATCGCACCTCGCCGTCGACGCATCACCAATTCATCGGCGATGCACTGGCGAAGTCAACGATGCATCGGTGACGTCGGCGTGGAGAAGATCGGGACCCACGTCGATCCGCATCGCCGCTGCAGCGGCGCTGCAGCGGCGCTGCGGCGGCGACGCGGCGCGGTCCTCCTACCACACTTGCTCTGGCCCCCTCCAGGAGGCTAGACAAGCGCGTTCCACGACTCGCAAAGCAACTGCTCGCACATGGCTTGGATCCGCCGCCTGGGACTTACGATCCGTTACGTGGGCCCAGACCCCTGACGCCATGACCTTTTCGTGACGTTGACCCTTAGAGGTCCCGACCCCTTTCCCAGGGCCTGCTCTTTATCCTGAGTCGTTTTGTTGATGGTCCCGAGGCCTGTCAGGGCCCCCTCGGAGGCAGAAGATAGCGAAAAACCTTCCGTCCTGATTTTCTTCCCCACATGTTTCGTGGGGTTCTGGTTTTCTTCCCACCCGCGTCGCACCCACGTCTCCCTCACCATTTCCCCTCCTCCCTTTTCCTCTCCTCACCACACAGCACATTGACACACAGCACGTACACAACACAGCACAGCACAGCACTAGTCAGCACAGCTCAGCTCAGCTCAGCTCAGCACAGCTCAGCTCAGCTCAGCACAGCACAGCTCAATACAGCACTGCACAGCATAGCACCTCAGCACAACACAGCTCAGCACAGCACAGCACTGCACAGCACAGCACGACTGTCGTCCAGGACACAGCAGGCGTGGCGTTTTGTCGACACCATAGGGGGTGCGCACGGGGTGGTCCCTGAGGGCGGCCGCTATGCGTGACGGTCGTCCAGGGCATAGCAGGCGTGGCGTTGTCTCGACACCACAGGGGGTGCGCACGGGGTGGTCCCTGAGGGCGGCCGCTATGCGTGACGGTCGTCCAGAGCGCAGCGGGCGTGGCGTTTTCTCGACACCGGCGGGGGTGCGCACGGGGTGGTCCCTGAGCGCGGCCGCTATCCGTGACGGTCGTCCAAGGCACGGCAGGCGTGGCATTTTCTCGACACCACTGGGGGTGCGCACGGGGTGGTCCCTGAGCGCGGCCGCTATCCGTGACGGTCGTCCAGGGCACAGCAGGCGTGGCGTTTTCTCGACACCACAGGGGGTGCGCACGGGGTGGTCCCTGAGCGCGGCCGCTATCCGTGACGGTCGTCCTTGCGGTATCGGCGGGGCAACGGCCACCAACATCATTATCACATGCTTCACTTCAGCTATCATCACTCCAGCCATAATATAAATATGTGGGGTTCCTCGGTAGCGTAATTTTGCGACGCGGACGTGTCGGGGAAGGAAACTATGTGCTTCTGTCGGACGTTTGCGCGTAGGCACTCTGTGAGCAGTGGAACGCGCTCGCCGAAAGGCCTTGTGCTAGGTTGGGCATGTCCTCCAACCTAGCCCAAGGCCTTTCGAGAAAACGCCACGCCTGCCGTGCCCTGGACGACCGTCACGTATGTTTTCCGCGCTCAGGGACCACCCCGTGCGCACCCTCGGCGGTGTCGAGAAAATGCCACGGCTGCTGGGGCAAGGACGACCGTCATGGATAGCGGCCGCGCTCAGGGACCACCCCGTGCGCACCCCCTGTGGTGTCGAGAAAACGCCACGCCTGCCGTGCCCTGGACGACCGTCACAGATAGCGGCCACCCCGTGCGCACCCCCTTGTGGTGTCTAGAAAACGCCACGCCCGCTGTGCCCTGGACGACCGTCAAGGATAGCGGCCGCGCTCAGGGACCACCCCGTGCGCACCCCCTGTGGTGTCGAGAAAACGCCACGCCTGCCGTGCCCTGGACGACCGTCACGGATAGCGGCCGCGCTCAGGGACCACCCCGTGCGCACCCCCTGTGGTGTCGAGAAATCGCCACGCCTGCTATGCCCTGGACCAGGGCCGCGCTCAGGGACCACCCCGTGCGCACCCCCTTGTGGTGTCGAGAAAACGCCACGCCTGCCGTGCCCTGGACGACCGTCACGGATAGCGGCCGCCCTCAGGGACCACCCCGTGCGCACCCCCGGTTGTCGAGAAATCGCCACGCCTGCTTTGCCCTGGACGACCGTCACGCATAGCGGCCGCCCTCAGGGACCACCCCGTGCGCACCCCCTGTGGTGTCGAGAAAACGTCACGCCTGCTATGCCCTGAACGACCGTCACGCATAGCGGCCGCCCTCAGGGACCACCCCGTGCGCACCCCCTATGGTGTCGACAAAACGCCACGCCTGCTGTGCCCTGGACGACCGTCGTGCTGTGCTGTGCAGTGCTGTGCTGAGCTGTGCTGAGCTGTGCTGTGCTGAGGTGCTATGCTGTGCTGTGCAGTGCTGTGCTTTGCTGTGCTGAGCTGTGCTGTGCTGAGCTGAGCTGAGCTGTGCTGTGTTGTGCAGTGCTGCGGTGCTATACTGTGCAGTGCTGTATTGAGCTGTGCTGTGCTGAGCTGAGCTGTGCTGTGCTGAGCTGAGCTGAGCTGAGCTGTGCTGACTAGTGCTGTGCTGTGCTGTGGTGTGTACGTGCTGTGTGTCAATGTGCTGTGTGGTGAGGGAGGAGGGGAGGTGATGAGGAAGACGCGGGTGCGACGCGGATGGGAAGAAAACCAGAACCCCACGAAACGTGTGGGGACAAAAATCGTCCCCTGACTATTTTTTACTCGAACCCAAACATGCGACGTCCTTACTTTTTCCATACGCGGTCCATGTGGAAATCCCGACCCTTTCCCCGGGACCGGCTTTTCCATCCCGAATTGTTTTTGGCGCTCCCGAGGCCCGGCGAGGGCCCCCCGAGGCCGAAAACTGGCAAAGACCTTCCGCCCTGATTTTCTTACGACGCGACCGTGTCTGGGAACACACTCCTCCTGCAGAGGGACACGCCAGACTTGAGCCTCGGGCACACGCCGGCCCTAAGGCCGGCGGGGGGCGGCCCGCCACCGTCCCCCCCGCGGGAAGCTCCTTCATCTGCTCGTACCTGGGGGGGGCAGAGGAGGGGGAGGAGGAGGAGGAGGAGGAGGAGGAGGAGGAGGAGGAGGAGGAGGAGGAGGAGGAGGAGGAGGAGGGGGAGGAGGAGGAGGAGGAGAAGGAGGAGGAGGAGGAGGAGGAGAGGAGGAGGAGGGGGAGGAGAAGGAGGAGGAGGCGGAGGCGGGGGGAGGGAAGGAGAAAGGAGGAGGAGGAGGAGGAGGAGGAGGAGGAGGAGGAGGAGGACAAGCTAGGTGCGCTCGCGTCATATCTGACATCCTACCCCTCCCTCCCATCCCTTACCATGGCGTAGATCCCCTCTCTACTCGCAGTCGGATGTCGAGCAGGGCAATGATCGCGAAAGGGTACGCGATGCATTGTAGAGCACGGCATGGCATGGCGTAGAAGAGCACCGCAAAGCGTAGTATCAACCTAGCATTGCATTGCATGCCGTGGCATGGCACGGGAAATGACGCCAGCGCTGCAGCGGGAGCACGAGTCGAAACGAGCGGAAGCGCGGAAATGAGGCCAGCGCTGCAGCGGGAGCACGATTCGGAACGAGCGGAAGCACGGAAATGAGGCCAGCGCTGCAGCGGGAGCACGATCGAAACGAGCGGGCAAATGAGGCCGCGCTGCAGCGGGAGCACGATTCGGAACGAGCGGAAGCACGGAAATTAGGCCAGCACTGCAGCGGGAGCACGATTCGGAACGAGCGGGGCCCGAAAATGAGGCCGGCGCCTCAGCGAGAGCAGCATTTTGAAAAAATGCAAGCGAAAACCCACTCCCGGGAATCCTGTGTGTAAAAAACAGTACGCGGGGGGGGGTCGAACACTCCCAGCACGTCATCAGGGGAAGAGGGAGAGTAGTATTCATATTGAGTAATTGTGGAGGAGGGGGAGGAGGAGGAGGAGGAGGAGGAGGATGAGGAGGATGAAGGAGAAGGAGGAGGAGGAGGAGGAGGAGGAGGAGGAGGATGAGGAGGAGGAGGAGGAGGGGGAGGAGGAGGAGGAGGAGGAGGAGGAGGAGGAAGACGGAGGAGGAGTGAGGAGGGAGGAGGAGGAGGAGGAGAGAGAGGAGAGGAGGCGAGGAGGAAGGGGGAGGAGGAGAGGAGGAGAGGAGGAGGAGAGGAGGAGGAGGAGGAGGAGAAGGGGGGAGGAGGAGGAGGAGGAGGGGGGAGGAGGAGGAGGAGGGAGGAGGAGGAGGAGGAGGAGGAGGAGGAGGAGGAGGAGGAGGAGGAGGAGGAGTAGGAGGGGAGAGGGGGAGGAGGGGGAGGAGGAGGAGGAGAGGAGGAGAGGAGGAGAGGAGGGAGAGGTAGGAGGAGGAGGAGGAGGGGAGGGAAGGAGGAAGAGGAGGAGGAGGAGGAGGGAGGAGAGGGGAGGGAGGGAGGAGGAGGATGAGAGGAGGAGGAGGAGGAGGAGGAGGAGGAGGAGGGGGACGAGGGGGAGGAGTAGGAGAGGAGAGGAGGAGGAAGGAGAAGGAGAGGCGTCGCTGCTCGAGCACGGCACTAGCTGCCGCGAGCTTTGGCGACCCATGCGTGTCTCTTGAGTGGGGGGGGGGGTGGTGGGGGGGAGGGTCGGAGGCCCTGCTTGAGGCCGCAAACACGGGTTTTCACATCCGCGTACAGGAACCTGCCGCTCACAGGCGTGAGCGCAAGCGGAGAACCTGGGCCAGGATCCTGGTTCGACTGGAGGCAGCACGACGGCGACTTCAGGCTCACCACAGTGCTCAGCAGCAGGCCATGGCTTCTGGCGCCCGCGGCAAGTGGACGTGCGGCGACTGCGGCAAGCGCGTGCAGCCCTGGCATTGGCACTGCCGCTGTGGCTCTGGCTATGCCAATCGTCGTACGCGCTCTCAGAGCGCTCATGGCCGCCCCACGGATCGTGCCGTCCAGGCCAACGATCGCAAGGCGGCCGCCCTTGCCCAGAAGGTGCCACCGTCTCTGTCCTTCGAGGCCACGGCCCACGAGGACTGGCACAAGTGGGAGCCGCCGACGAACGAGGACCAGCTGCCGCAGTTCCGCAAGTCCGCCAGGGAGCGCATCAACACGCTGGCCAAGCTAGCGGTTGCCAACGTCCAGGCCTCCAAGTCGGACGAGGCCGAGCGTGCCGAGATCGGCATGATCCTTTACGCGCTGAGCACGCTCAAGCCGCTGGGTCATCAGTTGGCGGACGCGCGCACTCGCTCCATGGAGTACGAGAATCAGCTCAAGGAGACGAGGCAGAAGATCCAGCAGCTCGAGGATGCAGCCGACGAGCTGGAGGACAAGATCTCGGACCATCGCGAGATGATCCAGAACCTGGAGCAGGCCATCCAGGACGCGTCCATCAGGGAGGCCGCGGAGCGGGACCAGCGCATGCAGGCGGCCCCTGCCCAGCCTGGGACGGTCCCGCCGCCGCCGCCGCCACAGGCTGCCGCTGGCGCGCCCAGGCCGTGGCCCACGGACCCGCGCCCTGCGGTACCGCCGCCTGTCGCTGGGATGCCGCCCAGCGTCTACTACACGGCGGACCAGCAGCAGACCCTGGCCACGGCGGTGCAGATGCTGCTCTCCAGGCAGGACCATATGGAGGCGCTCATGACGAACATGGTCGGCGGCAAGGGCATCGGCCAGACGGCGGCCGCCATCCACCAGGCGCTGCTGCTGCAGCAGGGCAAGGGTGCTCCCTGCCCTGCCCCGCCGATGCCGCCGCCAGGGCAGGCCCCTCCTGCCATCCCGATGGATGGCGGGCCGCCTCCCCAGGCATGCCCCACGGCTGCAGCCTCGCCACTTGCGAAGGCCCAGCCACCTGCTGCTGCTGCTGCGGCGCCGCCTGCTGGCTTTGGGCCTGCGCCAGTCCTGGGGTTTACCCAGGCGCCGCCCTCGTCGGCGGCGGCAGCGGCGGTGGCTCCCAGCCCGGGCGCGAAGGGCTTTTCGAAGGGCTCAGGAGGCTTGGCAACGACTCCGCCGTGGAGCCCCACTACGCCAGACTTTGGCCAGGCGAGTGTCAGCCAGGTGATGTGCGGGCTCTTCAACATGATGAATCCGACCCCTGGTGCCGCCGCCCCTTTGGCTGCGAAGGTGCCTCCGCTGGCCCCTGGCATGGGCCTCCCGCTGCAGCCTGGGGCGCCGAGGGATGCGGAGCCCATCCCATCCACAGCCAGTGCCGTGGAGTTCCCCTCACCCACACAGATGTGGGGGCCAGGGGGCATCGCCTCGCAGGAGGCCAAGGCCACGGCGCGCCTCTACGCGACGGCGCCAGCGATGACGGCAGCCGCGGCTGGTGCTGCAGCAACGGAGGAGGTGCGGCCCCTGGACCCCAGCCTCCTGGCGACGACGCAGCCCGTGGAGATGGCCACGCAGGAGGTGGTGCCTGGCCCTGCTCAGAGCGTCACGGCCATGCCACCGCCTGCGCCTCAGGGTGTGATGCCGCCCGCGCCGAAGGCACCGCCCTCGGCGGCTGCGGCGGCCAGCGTCCCCCCAGCTCAGCGCGAGGCAGCCTGCGTCACTCCGGCCTCTCCAGCGCGGCCCGCGAGGATCAAGCATCCGATGCTGGAGCCCACGGGGGAGTCGCCGCCGCACAAGAGCAACACGCTGCCGCACGACCCCGCTCTCTGAAGCTTGACAAAAGGGTCACGTTTGGCGAGACCACTGTCATCCACATTTCTGCTGACGTTCACTGTGACGTGCAAGGTGCTGTAGGGACATCACCTTCTAATACTACTTCGGTTTCTCCAGTGGTTGAACTTCTGCATGCAGACGGGCATGAGCTTGCTACTCATGAGCTGCATCTTCGACCTGCTGCTGGACACCCCCCACTACTACCTCATTCGCCCAGGGCTAGGGATCAAAACCCTGAGGTTCGCCAAGCTGAGCGTACCGTCAACCGTCTCACTCGACAAATTTCTCGTGAAGATGTACCGTGCTGGTATATTGACGCTGAACTCTGGCATGATCACTTTGCTTATGGGGATTTTATGAGCTGGTGCGTTCCTGCTGTGCGGCGTTATCTTGATAACAATCCTAGTTTACATGTGATGGTCTCCAACCCGCGCATGCTGCAAGAACTGGCCGAGGACATCTGCAGGGACGCATGGAGCGAGGCCTTCCAGGGTCTCCGCACCTACGTCATGCGCGGGCACTTCATGCTGAGTCAGGACCCGATGGCGCGACGCTGGCAGACACGTGCTAGGCAAGCTCAAAGGCGCCTTCGAGCTCGTCGGTTCGCCTTTTTCACACGGGAAGGAGGGCCTGGCGGTGGCCAATGGATCCAAGACCAGCTCAACAGCTACGACGACGTTGCTGAGCGCCGCATCGTCCACCGTGCGCAGATGCGGCAGCAGGAGGCCTTCGATCACATCGAGCAGGTCCTATACGAGAGGACCTGCAGGAGGCTGGCGGCTGAGATAGTCCAGACGCCCTTCACCGCGCCGACGATTTTGCCGCCGCCGCCAGCCAAGCCCCCTGCTCTTCCTGCGCAGCCACCACCTCACCTGCGCGGCGCACTTCAGGCTCCGCCGAAGCCGCCGCCTGCGGCCCAGGGCAGACCGGGCGCTCAGGGACCCCATGAGGGCGCCCGTGGATCTGGAGCTGCCTCCAGCGGTGGCCCTGCTGCCGAGGGCCCAGCCGACGCGTGTGGAGACGACATGCAGCTGCTCCAGGTGGGCATTCAGCTTCACCTTCGGCGCGCCTCGACTGCATCGACTCCTTCAACTTCGTGGGTCAGCCGTCCCACGTGTGCTGCTCTAACTTCGAGGCCAGCGGCATGGGGTGCCCAGTTCGTCGGGGCCCTCCTGGAGGCGCAGCGCAGGGTCGTGCTGAACCTCTCCCAGGCCGTCTTCGGTGAGGCACCTGAGCCTGAGCGTGGCCCTGCTGCGCCGCCTGCCTCTGTCAAAAGCTTTTCAGGGCGTGATTTTTCTCCGCGGGACTCGGGATTTTTCTCGTCTTCGGGTTCTGCGATTGCCGATGCGATTACCGACGATCTTTCAATTTTGCCGCCCCCCTCGCCATCGGCGTTTGCTTCTGATGCGTCTGCTTTCCTAGGACTCAAAGGGCCTCCTTTGGACGCGCCGACATCCGTCAGCGCGACGCAGAGTGCGAATTCGTTGCCGAGCGAGGGTGTGGCGAGGTTTGATGTTTCATCGAATGTGGCGGGTGGTGGCAGTGTCTCACGGCATGACCTGGACTTGGCCGCCTCCCCAGCTGCGAGAGGATACACGGAGAGAGCATTGCACTCACTTCCGCCGCCCCCTGACGGGCTGGGACCCGAGAGGCCTCCTGAGCCTCCCTCGAATACTAGTGACAACCAGGGTGATGAGATTAGAATG
>CAUYUJ010015988.1:286047-293842 GCA_963575745.1 Prorocentrum cordatum
CCGTGCGCGAGCTGGTGGGGCTCGCATGGGGCACGCAGCACGGGAGGTCGGTCAGAGGGCGCGTCGCCTGCCGCAGGCCAGAGGCGGGGCAGCACCGCAGCACAGGCCGCAGACAGATAGCCAGCGTGCGCGCCCCCACGCAGTCAGCCGCAGCGGTCACGGTGCAGGCCGCAGTATAGACCGCAGTCAAGCTGCCAAGGGAAGGAACGCCAGGCAAGGAACGAAGCCTCTCTTCGGCCCCGGGAGCAGAGGGGGGGCGAAGAAAGAGGGAGCTCCTCCCCTCCCTCCCCCCTCCCTTCTTCTCCATCCTCCTCCTCCCTTATCCTCCGTCCCTCCCTCCCTCCCTACCTCCCCTCTTCCGACCCTCCGCACAAGCGTGCTCCTTGCTCCCTCTCCTCCTTCTCCTCCTTGCTCCTCCTCCTCCTCCTCCTCTCCTTATTGCTGCTGATGCTTCCCTTGCTATCCTTCCCCTCCTCCTCCTCCTCCTCCTCCTCTCCTCCTCCTCCTCCTCCTCCCTCCTCCTCCTCCTCCTCCTCCTCCCCCTCCTCCCCCTCCTCCCTCCTCCCCCTCCTTCCCCTCCTCACCCTCCTCCTCCTCCTCCTCCTCTCCTCCTCCCCCTCCTCCTCACCCTCCTCCCCTCCTCCTCCTCCTCCTCCTCCTCCTCCTCCTCCTCCTCCTCCTCCTCCTCCTCCTCACCCCTTTTGCTCCTCCCTAACTCGGTCCCCCGGACGTAGATCTGAGGAGCGGCTCGAAGACCAGAGTCCCTCTGGGACGGAAGTGCTCGTTGTCTCGGCACCTCGGCTGCAGGCCACCCTTGCGGGACGATCGGGCGTCTTGGGAGGCCGGCCTGGAGACGGCCCAGGGCCGGCGCTGCTCTGAGTTTTTGGCGCGCGCGCACGGGCCAGGACTGACGCGGAGATGACGTTTGGCTCCAACTTTGCCTCCCACATCTCGCCGAACAGCGCCAAAGCGTGCTGCCACTGGTCGCCTTTCTCGCACGCGCTGATCCCAGCGCTGTAGCTGAAGACGTCGGGCGCAAGCTTCACCTCCAACATCTCCGTCAGCAGCGACAGGGCCAGCTGCCACTGCTTCCCCTTCCCGCACGCGCTGATCTTGGCGTTGTGGATGATGGCGTTGGCCCTCACGCTTGCCTCGACCATCTCGCTCAGGAGCGCAAGCGCCCATTGCCACTGCCCGTGCTTCCCGCACTCGTTGGCAGTCGCAATGTAGCGGGCCGGGCTGACTTTGGCGCGCACCCGGGACGCCTCGCGGAACAGCTGCAGCGCCTCGCTCCAGCGCCTGGCCTTCACGCACCTCTTGATGTCCGCCTCGAGGGAGGGTGCGCCTGGTCTGGCTTCCCGCCGGACGTCTCGCATCCCAGGAGGCCTTCGGCACGACTTGATCACACGTGCTCACACGTTGCCGATGGGGGAGGGAGGGAGGAGGAGGAGGAGGAGGAATAGCACCAGCAGCAGCAGAAAAGCAAAGGATCGATGAGAACGGGGATGGATGAGGGGATGGAAAAAACGAGGAGGGAACAGGATGAGAAGGAATGATGATGACGCATGATGAAGCAAATTATCGATGAGAAACGGAGATGGACGACGGGATGCACTAGAGGATGAGGAGGAGGAGGAGGGAACCGGATGAGAAGGCCCAAGAGGGCCCAGAGAGTCGAAAATCACTGAAAATCCATTGCACGATCAATGCTTCTGGCCTCCTCGCCTTTTCGCTTCTGATGAGCTCTTGAGGCTTCAAGATGGCCTCAAGATGGCCCCAGAGAGGCCCAAGCCGAGCCCCACAGAGGCCCAAGGCTGGCCCAAGAGAGCCCGGAGAGTGGAAAATCAGTGAACATCCATTGAAAAATCAACGTTTTTGGTCTTCTCGCCTTTTCGCTTCCGACCGATTGGTTCTTGAGGCTTCGAGATAGCCCCAGGATGGCTTGAAATGAGCCCCAAAACGAAGCCCAAAGAGGCCCAAGGCTGGCCCAAGAGGGTCCAGAGAGTCGAAAATCCATTGGACAATCCATGTGTTTGGCCTTCTCGCCTTTTCGCTTCCGATCGGCTCTGGAGGCGTCAGGATGGCCCCAGGATGGCCCCAGAGAGGCCCAAGACAGACCCCAGAATTCGAAATTCGTTCCGGGTGGTGGTGGTGTGAGGGAGGGTGGGCTCACTCCAGGGCCCCCGGCCCTATAAACATATAAATAGGAATCTATATATATATATATATATACAGAGAGAGACCTACCTACCTACCTACCTACCTACCTACCTACCTACCTACCTACCTACCTACCTACCGTACCTACCTGCCTGCCTACAGACCTACCTACCTACCTACCAACCTACCTACCTACCTACCTACCTACCTGCCTGCCTACACACATACACACACATACCTACCTACCGACCTACCTACCTACATGCATATATGCATACATGCATACATGCACACATGCATGCATGCATGCATGCAGACACACATGCATACATGCATACATGCATACATGCATACATGCATACATGCATACATACATCCATACATCCATACATCCATACATCCATACATACATACATACATACATGCATGCATACATGCATACATACATACATACATGCATACATACATCCATACATACATACAGTGGGAGGCACTCGAGGGACGGAGGGCGAGAATCGATGTAGCAGGAGAGGCGCAGCACCAGTCTGATTCTAAAAAAAAACGCCCCCAGCTCTTGACGTGCAAAACAAAACGCGACAGGCAACGCTACGCGTTACGGTTTCAGACCCGTCGCCGCGGACCTTACTTGTCCAGCATGCTTTCGATTTCCCGCCAAGACCTGCTCCTGCTCTTCACTGCCGTCTTCGCTCCCGCTCCCCTGCTCCTGCCGCCTCTGCGTGCAGGCGCGGGCCAGGCCCAGAGGCCCCGCGACCAGCCAGCAGCGACGACCAGAGGAGAGCAATACAAACACGAAGGAGGGCTGGGCGCAAGGAGGAGGAACTAAGTGAAGGGGCCCTGGGACACACAAATAAAGCCACACACATAACAGGATTCCCCATATTTTCCCATATCTTTTGATTTTCGTCTTCCCCCCCCCCCCCATTTCCCATATTTTCCTATATTTTCCCATATTTTCTAAGGAGTCGACGAGCACTTGTGTCTGTGTTTATTCCCCTCCGGACTAAGCACGTGGTAGAGGGCAATGTGAAACAGCGCAGTCAGCTGATCTGAAAACGCTCGAAACACGGGGCTCAAAACGCAACACAGCAAATCGTTTCTTTTGCATGCTCAAGTGGCTTCTTGGACCAGAAGGAGCTAAAACAACTTCCAACACGCCGAGAAAGAAATGTAAAAAACGCCCTGGGCAGATTTAAGAAGAACCAAGAGCACCAGCAGGAGGAGCGGCCCTGGGCAACGAGTGACCTCTGGTGCGCGGCTTGCAGCTGCTGGAAAGCATCCCGAGGTTGGAAAGCCACCGAGAACCGACGAACGCGCCCGAAAACCTCAAACCTCGAACCCCCTACGGTAGGTCAGTCGGGTCCAATGACGTTGCCGTGTCCATCGGAGCTTCCGCGTCGCAGAGTTGATCCTGGAACGCCTTCGTCGGCGTCGCTGGCGCGCCAACGCCGCATGAACCTACCGTCACGCTGCCCCCGATCCACGACCCGTTTCCTTCCTGCTGCTGGGAGGCCGCGCCGAGGGCGCCGCCTTGTCCAGCGCGCAGGATCAAAAGCCAGCCCCCAGAAAACGGTCGAGATCCTTGTGAAGGGGCCCTGGGGCACACGGATAAGTACACACACAACAAATAACAGGATTCCCTATATTTTCCTATATTTTCTGGGCTTCGGTCTTTCCCCCCACTTCCCATACTTTCCCCTATTTTCCTGGGGATCGACGATTCATTGTGTCTGTGTGTGTTTTATCCCCTCCTGACCTTTGTCAGGGGGGCGTAAGACCCGGGTACAGGGGACTCGGAAATCCCCGACGAGGTCGTCAAAAACATGACGAGGCCGAACCTGCATTTTGACGAGGCCTCCCGCTGCAGACATCCCACGAAACTCCTACTCGTCAAAATCCGAGTCGCGGTCGTCAAAAAACGATGGCGAACCCGAGTCCTGGCAAACCCGGGTCTTACGCTCCCCCGACTTTGGGGGCCCACGAGAAAATGCAACCTCGGAGGGCAGGGAGGGGAGCGACCCGCACAGCCGGGGAGCCCCTCCAGAGCCCGAGGAGGGGACCCGACCCCGGCGTGCGGCACCCTCTCTCCGGGGCCCGGCTTCCTCGTGCTGTGGGGGAAGCCGCCCCGTCGATGATCCTCCTCCTCCTCCTCCTCCTCCTCCTTTTCCTCCTCCTTTTCCTCCTCCTCCTCCTCCTCCTTCTCCTCCTCCTCCTCCTCCTCCTTTTCCTCCTCCTTTTCCTCTCCTCCTCCTCCTCCTCCTTCTCCTTTTCTCCTCCTCCGCCTCCGCCTCCGCCTCCGCCTCCTCCACTCCTCTCCTCCTCCTCCTCCTCCTCCTCCCTCCTCCTCCACCTCCTCCTCCTCTCCTCCTCCTCTCTCCTCCTCCTCCTCCTACCTCCTCCTCCTCCTCCTCCTCCTTTTCCTCCTCCTCCTCCTCCTTTTCCTCCTCCTCCTCCTCCTGCTTTTCCTCGTCCTCGTGGTCTGAGCACCCCCCGTGCGTTGAAGCCAACGTGTGCCCGTCCGCCGGGGCGCTGCGACACAGGTGCTGCAGGGAGGGCTGGCGCAGGCTGCGTGCAGTGGGCGGAGCTGAGCAGGGCAGCACACAATGGGCCAACACGCGTCCCGCATTTGGTGGCGACATCCGAACCCAGACCTGATCCCGTCGTTAACAAAAATCCGGACGGAGGTTTTTCACTGTATTCGGCCCCTGGGGGCCCTCGCCAGCCCCCGGGACCGTAAAAAAACGGCTCAGGATGACAAGCCGGCCCCGGGGAAGGGGTCGGGACTTCCGGGGACGCCGTCCTGAAAACGTCAGGACGTCGCATGTCTGGGAACCCTACCCCCACCAGCCATCGATGGGAGGCGGGGGTCAGGGTTCGGATTCCGCCACGTGTTCGACGAGTTCCGAACCCTACCCCCGCCGCCCATCGAGGGAGGGCACTCTTGAAGGGTAACTGGAACACACAAATAAATGGACACAAATAACCAGATTCCCCATATCTTCGCATATTTTCTGGGTTTCTGTCTTCCCCCCCGCTTCCCATATTTTCCCATATTTTCTGGGGAATCGACGATTAATTGTGTTTGTGTGTTTTTTCCCCTCCTGAACTCTCCCCGGAAAGGCTCTCAGGATGAGTGCGCTGGGGCGGCCCTTCCGGGGCGGAGGCGTCCTGGCAGTGGGCGAACACGCCTTGGGCTAGAGCACGCGTCCCGAGCGTCGTCGCCCCTGAGGGGCGCCGCCTCGTTCAGCGCCACTCGGGGGAACGAGACGGCCCGCTCCCTGCCCGGCTGGGAAGGATCGCGCGCGGCAGTGGTCCAGTGCAGACACAGCGAGGCGCGGCCAAGAACAAAGACGCTGCGGCCGCAAGAGGAGCCCTGCGGCACGAGCCATGACAGACGGCGACGAGCACCCATCGGTCGGAAACATGAAGTAGGAGGGCGCTGAAGGTAGATTGGGTGCCCGCCCACCCCCGAAAGTGGACTGTCCGGCACAGGTGAAGCCGCTCGATCACGGAAGCAGGAGGGCGCCTAAAGTAGCCTGGAATAATCCAGACATACCTGCCTTCAACGACCGGTGGGCACCATCGCCCCTGAGGGAAGCCGCCTCGTCCAGCGCCGCCTCGTCCGGCGCCGCCTCGTCCAGCGCCGCCAGCCCGGACGGAGCAAGGCGTGGCAGAGAACAAGCCCGCTGCAGCCGCAAGACGCGGCCCCGCGGCACGAGTCAGGACAGACGACGACGAGCATCATCGCCCCTGAGGGGCGCCGCCTTGTCCAGCGCCCCGGACTCCACACCGCCGGCCAGCACAGCGGCGGCGCGCCTCGGGAGCCGCCGTCGGGCGGCGGCGCCGCCGCCCCCGGCGGCGGCGGCGTCGCCGCTCCAGAGAGTCGCCGTCGCCAGCGCCGTCGGCGCCGCCGCCTGTCGTGCTTCTCTCGTTGCCCTCGCTCCGCTGTGTGTCCTCCCTCCATCCCTCCTGCCTCTCGTCCTGGCCGTCACCTGCCCCCTCCTTCCTCCTCGCCCGCCCTCTCCTGATTTGTTCCTGCCTCCTCCTCCTCCTGCTCCTCCTCCTCCTACCTCCTCCTCCTCCTCCTCCTCCCTCCTCCTCCTCCTCCTCCTCCTCCTTCAGCCTCCTCCTCCTCTCCTCCTCCTCCTCCTCCCCCTCCTCCTCCTCCTCCTCCTCCTCCTCCGTCCCTCTCCTCTCCTCCTCTCCTCCTCCTCCTCCTCCCCCTCCTCCTCCGCCTCCTCCTGCTCCTCTCCTCCTCCCTCCTCCTCCTCCTCCGTCCGTCCTCCTCCTCCTTCCTCCTTCTCCTCTCCATTTCCCTCCTCCTCCTCCTCCTCCTCCTCCTCCTCCTCCTCCTCCCCTCCTCCTCCTCCTCCTCCTCCCGCCTGCTTTCTCCCCCTCCTGCGCTCCTCCTCTCCCCATCCTCCTCCTCCTCCCTCCTCGTTCCTCCTCCTCCTCCTCCTCCTCTTCTCCTGTCCTCCTCCTCCTTCTCACCCCTCCTCCTCCTCCCTCTCCTCCCCTACTCCTCCTCCTTTTCCTCCTCCTCCTTCCTCCTCCTCCTCCTCCTCCTCCTCCTCCTCCTCCTCCTCCTCCTCCCCACTCCTGCCTGCTCCGTGCCGCCTGCCCCTGCCCGAAAAGCGGCCAGGGGCGCTCGCGCGGTTGCGCGCGCGCGTGCGTGCGAGATGCTCGCGCGATTGCGCGCGCGCGTGCGAGCGAGAGGGAGGGGGGAAAGAGCAATGATGAAAACCACATACGCAAATGTCAAGTCGAGTCTTAAACCCCCTCCGGCCTGCGAGCCGCAGCCCCTGACCCAGACTGGAGGGGAACGAAACAACAAAAAACAATGGTCGCACAATGAGGAAGGGCGACGGGGAGGTTGGGAGAAGGGGGGAGGAGGAAGAGGAGGAGGAGGAGGAGGCGGAGGAGGAGAAGGAGGAGGAGGAGAAGGAAGACAGGAGAGGACAGGAGGAGAGGATGAGGATAGTAGGAGGAGGAGGAGGAGAGAGAGAGGAGGAGTAGGAGGAGGAGGAGGAGTAGGAGGAGGATGAATGAGGGGAGGAGGAGGAGGAGGAGGAGGGAGGAGGAGGGAGGAGCCTGTGTTTCGAGCTTGTGGTGGGTGACCGATCCCCGAGGGGCGAACGCCCCGGTGCCTGCGCCCCCTCGGCCGAGGGGTCTGCGGGCCAGCGCGGCAGGGGCGGCGGGAGGCACCCCGCAGGGGCACCCCGCAGGGACTGCCCCCTTGCGGCCCGTCCTGGCGCACGCGCGCTGGGCAAGCAGTGCACGGCAGGCAGCCACGGCGGACCCGGATGATGACGTAGGGGTGGCGTCCCTGTGCGGGTGGCTCGTGTGTGCAAGTATGGGTGGGGAGGGGGAGGAGGGGGGGAGGCGGATGCTGATGGTGATATGCTGCTGAGGGGCATGGAGGGAGGCAGGGAGCAAGGGAGACAGGAGGCAAAAAGCACACCCGAGCCACCTGCACAAGGCTGCACCCGCCGTGCCCCCAGAGCGCACCTCCGCAGCCGGCTCCAGGGCCCCGCCCACACCCGTGGCCGGCCCGCAGCGCGGGGCCCGCCTCTAGGCAGGACGGCCGCCTTGCACCACGCCTCTGTGCCTCGGGAGG
>CAUYUJ010015989.1:0-52500 GCA_963575745.1 Prorocentrum cordatum
CCGCGTCGACCCGACGTTCGTCGCCTCTCTCTCTCTCTCTCTCTCTCTCTCTCATCTATCTATCTCTCTCTCTCTCTCTCTATCTCTCTCCTCTCTCTTCTCTCTGCTCTCTCTCTCTCTCTCTCTCTCTCTCTCTCTCTCTCTCTCTCTCTCTCTCTCTCTCTCTCTCTCTCTCTCTCTCTCTCTCTCTCTCTCCCTCTCTCTGCCTTCCCTGTCCTTCTCCTCCTTCTCAAGTGCGGGCAGGCCGCGGGCCCCGTGAGGCCCCTCCCCCTGTCCGCGCGCGCGACAGGCACTCGTGCTTCAAGCGGGGCTCCGCAGCAGCGGGGGCAACCGTCGCGGAGCATCTGTTTTGGAAGCTGCCCCCGCAGCAGCGGGGGCACCAGCAAAGATGTCCGAGGACATCAAGTCAGGCCCCCTGAATGATGCCGCCATGTTGCGCAGCCGCCATGCCTTGAAGGACTCCGAGGGGCAGCGGTTGAAGGCCAAGATCTCCTTGGAGGATATCAGCGCCCACCCGCAGAACAGGGGTGGAACGTGCCCCTCCGCTGCCGGAGTGGTTAATCTCCTGTGTGGGATTCTGAAAGACAGGTTCCTCAAGAACGAGGCGCAGCACGAAGCAGTGGTTGTTCAGGAACTCCCTGCCGGGAAGAAGGCCGATTACGAGCGCCTCCATGGCAAGCCGTACAAGGCGCACGCGGACCACAACAAGGAGAAAACGGAGTCCGTGGAGGCTCTCCGCCCGGCGCACACAAGCTTGTCAACGTTCAACTACGGGGCGCCGAGCCACTGCGCGCTGACCCTTGGTCTGATGAGCCTCAAGCACGGCGCAGTGTGGGTCATTCCCGAAGAACGCAAAGGGCATGGTTTGGAGGAGTTCCAGAGGTCCGGGTGGCTCCTGGGATATCCCAAAGATGCGTCGCGCACCGAAGTTCACCGAACTCATGGACGTGCTCGATAACGGTTTGCTTTGCGAGGTGCTCTCGTGGGAAATTCACTTCGATGCCGACTTCGCGCAAGGCCCGGCGCTCATTTCCGCGGCCCTGAACGACCCGCAGGGAAAAGGTGTGACCTCTCACGAAATCGAGCTCCGGACGTCCGTCGCTGATCTCGTCGCCACCGCAGCAGCGGAGGCCAAGAAAGCATCGTCGGGATCTGAGAAAGGGCAGCCCTTGAATATCCCGTACGACACTATTCTGAAGGCCTGCGCGCAACGACACCCCGAGCACGCGAAGGCCAAATTGTTCGAGGACATGTTCACTTTCGTGATCAACGTAGGGGCCGCATCAGGGCAGCTCATGCCGCAAATTCTGGATTATGACAGGCGTTGGGTGGATCACAAAATACGCTCCCTGTCACCAGCCACATGGGGCGTCCTCAACCAACTCCCCATTGAGTGCCCCCATGTGAAGGTTGCCCTTGTCATGAGGGCGCACTCCCAAGAGCCGAGGGGCGGGCAATGCCCGGCGCCGGAAACGGCATGGGGACAAAGCGAGGGCAGCAGTCGGGCACAGGAGCTGAATGCTTTGTTGGGGCATGTCCGTCGCATCTTGGCCCCCGCAGCAGCGGAGGCCCACGAGGGGGAGAAGAGCGCGACTTTGACAGCGGGGGCTGTTCTGACTGCGACGGAGGCCTTCTACCAGGCGTACGTAAGGGTGAAGACTAGCAAACCTCGGGTGGATGCAGTTGTGGAGGCCGTGTGCGAGGCAGTGCGTCCGTACTATGCTGAAGTACGCGAGGCCGGGCAGAAAATGGAAAAGAACGCACAGAAAGAGTTCCCGCCCCCTCCTGCGCCGTGGGCCGCCAAGCTGCCCGCGGCCCCCGAGAACCCAGATGGCCCTCGCAGCTGCGGAGGTGGCGAGGGCCCTCGCCCGCAGCCAGTACTGATAGAGTTCAACGAAGAAGACAAGCCTCTGAACAGGCAGATGTCTGAAGTGTCAAAGCCCCTGAACAGCCTGATGGTTGTCCCAATCTGCTTCGGCTCCGTCTGCCAATCTCGACACAGAAAGGTGGCACCAAGCAAGCATCGCGGAAGTGATGACTGGCTTCCATCGTCACGCGGACACTTGCGCCCAACCCGTCCAGATGCAATATGACGTTCGAGCCAAGAGTGACCATGTGGTGGCTACTGAGGACATCGCCGAGGGGAAACTGATGCTCTTCCCTTGCTGCCCCACCGCGAAGGTTTTCCCGAAAGTCTCGAGCAGCCCGCGGGCAGTGGAGGTGCTAGTCGGTGAGAAACGTCCGACTCCTGTCGAGCAAATGGAAAAGTATTGGGCAACGCCCGATTTCAAATTACCAGAGCTGGAGCTCAAGCCCGCGCCGCAGGGAGCGGCCTCCGCAGCGGCGGAGGGCGCGCAGTGCGAGGCCCCCGGAGGTCCGGAGCTCGACGGGGCGGCCCCCGCAGCAGCGGCGGCTGCACGAGACGAGGCCGACCAGTCAGAGAATCCGTACCAGTTCAAGTTCGGAGGTACCGAGTCCTTGCACTTCTTTTAGGGAGTTGAGAGGATGACACCAGGAGAACTTGCCCGAGCCCAGCTAGTGCAGGCTAGTGCAGGGACAGGAGCACTGGAAGTTCAACGTGGCACTTCGACCACAAGAGTTCCAGACCATGACAAAGTGCCAGCCGTCCGCCCCCATCCGCGTCTGCAGCGTGCTTGTCCCGTGCATGCGCAACACGGTGCCTCTGGTGCGCGGAGATCGGCTGATGCTGCAGATCACAAAGGAGAAGAGGGCACCCGACCCCCAAAAGGAGAAGCAGGCATGGCAGAGGGAGCAGAAAGAGAAGGAGAAGAAACGGAAGAAGGACGCGGAGGAGGGACGGAAAGCCCCCAAGAGCGGTAAGATGACAATCCCTGGCCAGGGGGCCCACTTCGCGCGATCCCGCCGCAGCCGCGGAGGGCGCGCGAAACAGGGCGGCAGGTGACAGCGGCTGATGATCGCCTGAGCGCAACGGCCCCGGACGAGCCGTCAGCTGGAGGGGAGGGGGAAAAGGGCGGGGGGAGGAGGTCGAAGAGGGAGGGGGGAGGGTGGCAGCAGAAACAGCACAGGACAGGGATGGGGGAGGTCACGCATCCGCCGCAATAGTGGCGGTGGCACGAAAGTTCTCATGGCGGCGCGGCGGTCGCTGAGAAATGGAGCAAGTGCAAGGGCCTGCTTGCGCTTATGGGTGCCTCTCGTCCCCTCCCCTCCTCTTCCTCCATGAGATCTCTCTCCTGGTGCATATCCCCTCCCAGGTCTCGTCCTGCTCCTCTCCCTCTGTGTTCGTCCTGCCCTCCCCTCATGCCTCGCCTCCGTCTCCGCCCCCCCTCGTCCGTTCCTGCCTCCCTCCCGCGTCCTGTTTTCCTCTCTCCGTTCTCATCGTCCTGCTCATCGCCCTGCCGCCCTGTTCGCGGGACCCCCTCCGGGACAGAGGGGTGGTCGTTCGATCAGGACGGCCCCCCCTCCGGGACAGAGGGGCGGTCAAAGCGCAGGACGGCCCCCCCTCCGGGGCAGAGGGCGGTCGTTCGATCAGGACGCCCCCCCCTCCGGGACAGAGGGGCGGTCAGAGCGCACAAGGCCCCCCCTCAAGGGGCAGAGGGGCGGTCAAGGGACAGGGGGGGCAGCCTTGCCCGTTCGGGAGAGAAGGAGGAGGAGGGGTTGGATGTGATGGAAGGATGCTCGAGGAGGGAGAATGATGCTGATGAGGAGTAGGAGGATCTGTTGGAGACGAGGAGTCCGCTTTCCATAGCCGTTTTCAGGCGGATCACCAGCGAGGGGAGCAGACGCCGAGGACGCGGGCGCCTTCGCAGCAGCGAGGGCTTGCGCGCGGCGGCATGAAACGCAGGGCAGAGGAAACGTGGCGGGATGTCGTTGTCGGGAAAGCAGCGCGCCAAGATGGCGCGAGCATGGGGCTGCTCTGCGCGACGGGCGGGCTGTGCCGGAGTCACGAGGGAGCAGCGGGATTTGCTTTGGAATGCGAGGAGCGCTATGTTTCCTTTGGCGGCGAGGAAAGCCTACAAGCCTTCGCGCCCGTGGGAAAGAGCCGCCCGTGGGTGCTCAAGGTGGTCGGTGGTCTCAGCGCCGTGAAGGGCGCCTTGAAAGAAACGACCATGTTAGAGAAATTGCTTGGGAAGCTTCGCGCCGGAGAAGGAGACAACGTGGGTGAAGCGGGGGCTCCTCTGAAAAAAGGCCCCCGCAGCAGCGGGGGTTGCAGCAGGAGCTTCCGCAGCAGCGGGGGAAAAAGGTCGGGGTCCCATGGCGGATCTCCTCGGAACCGTCGAGGGCGCATCGAAAGCGAAGAAGGTGGCGGCGCCTGGCCAACCGCAGAAAACCCCGGAGAAACAGAAAGGATTTTCTCGAGGCACGCTCTGCAGAGTAACCGTGCCGATGTCTCTTAAGCCAGATGAGGCCGACACGAAACAGGTCATGGCGCATGAGAACAAGCATGGGCAACTACTCGTTCAGAGTCAGGACCTGCCATGGCTTCTGCACTACCTGTTCAGAGTCAGGACCTGCCATGGCTTCTGCACTACCTGTGCGAGGAGAGCCAGGGCAAAAGCGTTCCCGAACCCAAAGACGACGACGACGACGCTTTGGACGAGAAGCGCGCGTGGACCACCAGGTGGTGCCCCTCTGGGATGTGGACAGTGGAGGTCAAAGGAGGGCCAATGGCAGGCCGAAAATGGGCCTCCGGGGTTCAGGATCTGAACGAGGAGAAATGGTCCACAGGCGTGGCGTTGACGGAAGTGACGACGCCCCTCAAACAGTCCACCCGTGCGCAGCAGAAGCAGGTTCTTCTAGCGTTCTTGGGGGACGTGGTCCAGAAAGCCATCGCGCAGGAAACAGAGAAGTGATGTCCTCGTTATCCGCTCGCTGGCGCGCGCCGCAGCAGCGGCGCGCTGACCGCTACAACGGCTTGTTTTGTGCAGACAGACTCGGTGTTTGCACCGCAGCAGCGGCGCGCTGACCGCTGAGGTGGATGTCTGCGGGTTTCTGTCGACTGGACAGGGGTGGGGGCCCGCGCGGGGGATCGCGAGCCTGCGGCTCTCCAGCGCTCGCGCGCTAGAGGACAAAGGAACTCGCGGAATCTGGCGAGGAGGGGGCGGAGGGGCTGGGACAAGTAGGAGGGGGAGGAGGAGGGGGAGGAGGAGCAGCAGCAGCAGCAGCAGCACCCGCAGCAGCACCGACAGGAGGATCACTGCGAGGATGCGGCCGTTTGCTTGCCCTGCGGCGCTGGGCTCGAGACAAGAGGGCGGCCGCGTGTGCGCGCGCATGGCTTCGGCCTCATGGCCGCCGCAGCCGCTCCGCCCCCAGACCCAGGAGATGCTCGCCCTGCAAGCGCGCCTCTGCGCGTCGGGCACGACCGCGAGGCCAACGAATTTGTGGAGTTTTGGTACCAACCTGACAAAACGAAAGACCCCGACAGAGTGCTCATGAACCCACGGATACTAAAGGGGGCAATATTCAGATTCGGGTACGTTATGCGCCGCAGCAGCGGCGCGGCTTGCCATTATGAATCTGGCAAACGCATATGTAAGAAGATTCATTTATGCTCGCAGTGGCCGTGTCCCAGCGACCACCGTCTGGCGGACGGTTCTGTGGGCTACAATAAGTGGTCAGACTTGCAAGCGCCCTGGCATTTAGTGCATTGCGCGGACGGGTGGCCCGCAGGAGCTGGAGCCCCCGCAGCAGCGGAGGCGCCGGCCGAGGCGCGCGTGGTCCCTGCTGAGGCGGCAGCGGAGCCGCGGGTGGGCCCTGCTGAAGGCCCCGCAGCAGCGGGGCCGTCAGCGGAGGCGTGCGTGGCCCCTGCTGAAGTGGCAGCGGAGCCGCACGTGGGCTCTTCTGACGGCCCCGCAGCAGCGGGCGCGTCAGCGGAAGCGTGCGCGGCCCCTCCTGAAGTGGCGGCGGAACCGTGCGTGGGCCCTTCTGAAGGCCCCGCAACAGCGGAGGCGTGCGTGGGTCCTGCTGGCGCGCATGGCGCCGACGCTATCGCCGAGGCCGCTTCCGCAGTGGAGGCTGCCCTGAAGGACTCCGCGGCAACAGCAGCCCTCTCAGCCGAGGGGGGTGCCCCTGTCGCTTTCCCCCAACCCGCCCCGCTTGCTGTCCGCGACATAGCGGAACCCGTGCTTGCAGGGGCGGAGATTGCTGCAGTGACCGCCATTGAAAAGACAGCCGCGAATGCAGGCGCTGTGGTTGCCCCGCCTGCGCCTGCAGGGGCACTTTCGCAACAAGGCCAGAGGTGCTTCGAGAAATTGATGAAGTTGTCGCGCAGTATTCGCGGAACGCCGGGGGGGGGCCGAGAGTGGATCTGGCATTCTGCTTTCGTAAGTTTTGCACTTCTGCGGAAGGTGCGCGTCTACGTATGGGAAGGACGGAACAGAGTCGACCTTTGCAAAGCTGTGTTGCCGCCGTGGAAACTGGAGGAGTTAACCCGCGAGCCTGCGGCGGACGCGATCGCGCGTTGCGCCGCCCCCCGAGATTCGGGACCTCCGGACTGGGCCCCCGTGTCGGAGGAGTACCATTTGATTCGATGCAATCATTTTATCGCAGGCGTCTCCACAGACTTCGTGGACATCACGGGAGATGTTTCGACGGCGGACGGTTTCTATTCTGCTCTCGGTGTGTTCGTCGTGTCCACAGTCGCAGACGGGGACTGCGGTTTGGATTGCATGTTGCGGATGACCCAGGAGGTTTCCACGCGAGAGTCTCGCAGGGAGCTCCGCCAGGACAGTTGCTCTCTCCGACCACCCTGATCCTTCGCTTCCATCTCTGCTGCCCCCACATGCTCTCCCCCTCATTCCCTCCCCATTTTTCCTTCTTCCCTCTCCCATCGCGCCCCCCTCTCCCCTCGGGGCCCCCCCACCGAGTCTCCTTGCCCGTCCTCCACGCCCGCCTGTCAGGAAATCGCGGACTACATTGTGCAAAGGGTGCGTCTGGCGTGGTTCCTCGACGTCATGGTCCTGACACAAGAAGTCACTCAGGATGACGCCCAGGAGCTTCGTCGCCTGCAGAGCGCCTTAGACGACGAAGAACTCGCCCCGCAGCCTGGCCACGCCGCCCCCCCGAGAGCACAGGCCGGTGCCGCCGCAGCAGCGGCGGCGCCACCTGAGGACTTGGCAGTGGTGGAAGTCGACGCCGAGGCAGTCTGTCAGGAGCTCGTGCAAGCCATCCAATGGTGGACAGGACTGACAGACGCTGCGCGCGCCCTGGACGTAGCTCGGGAGTTGATGCCCGCAGAGCGGGAGGAGCAGCTCTTGAGGTACAGGAACCGCGGCTGCGAGCGCAAAGCCCCCGCCCAGAACAAGAAGCGCGTGGTGGCCCCGTCGCTCCTGTGCTCGAGGATGGAGATAGCGGGTGCTTTCGACGAGCGCATGCGCTCTTTAGGCTGGACGCCTGGAGAGCGCTTTCCGTATGGAGGGGCGCGTTCATTCATGGATGCGTGGGACTGGGGTTCCATGTCCCGTACCTCTCTCAGGAAGCGCACGCGCGTTCTGCGGCGCTGGCACAAGGCTTTTCTGTCGTCGAAATACGCCTCCGCAGTAGCGGAGGCTGTTCGGCATCCGCGGGGACACGACGCAGCACCGGCAGGGGCGCCTCCTCAAGTGGAAAGGGCGGGAAAGGATACCACAACAGGGACAGGGGCCTGCTCGAAAATGTCCTTGGCTGCGGCAAGCTCTGTTTGAATGGTGGAGTTCCATTCGGCACAGTGTAGATTGGAAAGCTATCAAAAGTGGAATGCGAAGTACCCAAAGAGAGCCAGCGAAGATAGCAAGGTTCACGCAAAGCATGCTCCAGACCAAAGCGTTGGAGATCATGGGCGAGCACGTCACGCAGCAGCTGCGGATCGGGCAGCGACCCGCCGCCGTGGAGTTGAGGTCGCGCTGGTGGGCCTCCTGGCGCAAGGAATACGGCCTCAGCATGCGGTACCCGAACAGGAAGTGCAAGTGCCCGCTGCCCGTCTTGGAAGAGCGGCTCGAGCGAGGCTGGCTGAACGTGTTCAGGGCACGCGCCGCGCGCGTGCTACTCAACCAGGAGGATCCCGAGATGGAGAACTTCGACCAGTCGCCTTTCCACCACAATGAAACAGGATCAGCTGGCGTGAGGACCCTCGCAGTAGCGGGGGTCGAAGTGCCACTGGTGGAGTGCCACGGCGCGGTGCGGGAGCGGTGGGCGGCCAATTTCATGACAATGAGCGACAAGGATCGACTGCGGAGAGAAGGCCCCCCACCGATGGAGTGCATGTTCAAGGCGGAGGGGGGGGGAGAGAAGTTGAGGCCGCGCCTGCTCGAACACCTTCGGCGCCGAGGGTTCGGCAGATGGGTGTCGGCGACCACCAGCACCAAGGGGTCTTACCGGACACCGTGCGTCCTCGCGTACCTGGACCGCCACCTCCCTCATCTGCCAGAGCCCCCGCAGCAGCGGGAGTGGAGAATTATGATGGCGGATGATCATGGCCCTCACTTGTCCCCGCTTGTGAGTAAGCTATGTTGGTCTCGAGGGTGCGTGTTCATCCCGCGCGGGGGCGGCGTGACCCCAATCCTCCAAACTGTGGACGCGCATCTGAATCAACACGCCAAGCGCGAGTACATGAAGAGAGAAGGAGCGGCGCTGCTGAGGGCCATGAGGTTCGGCCAGTGCGTCCCACAGCTGGACAAGTTAGAATGCCTCGACTTGATGGTGGAAGTGATGTCCCAAATGGGTCTTCACTTGGCTGCGGCAGAGGGGTACTGGGAAACAGGTTTCAAGGCAAACCTGTGGGATGCGGACTTGGACGCGCGCATATGCAAGGAGGCAGGCCATTTCTGGAGAAAGTTGAGGATGCGTGGGAAGGTCGCCGCCGCAGTAGCGGAGGTCGAAGAAGAGGTGCAGGCGGGGCGCTTGAGATGGACCTACAAAGACATCATGCGATTGGTCCTCCCGCGCCCTCGACGCGGCCACTGCGACGACGTGTTCGCAAACCTTGGAGACGACGCGGCTCTGGGCGAGGGCGACAAGATTTGGCATGGCATGGAGGGGGCGGAAGACGCAGCCGAGGGTCTCCGCAGCAGCGGGGGCGCTGAGGGTGGCAATTCCGTCGACGCCCTCGAAGGAGATGAAGATGATGGGGGCGAGGACGACGACGGGTGGAGCGCCGCTGGCGAGTTTGACTACGGATGGGCCAGTCCAAGCCTCAACGCAGCAGCGGCGGGGGAGAGCGCGCTGGAAGCGCCGCCTGGTCTGTCGACGTCTCGTATGGAAACCGCGGAGCAGACGTCTGACTTGATGAGAACGTATTCGTCGATCGCTGAGGAGTTGCGCAGCTGGGGCGACATCGCGGGGGCCACGTTCATGGAGACGCAATTACGGAAAGAACGGAGGCGAGTGCGCGAAGTGTCGAAGGAAGATCCTGGGGTTCAGCGGGCACTCGCAGCATACGAGGACGCCCGCGAGGCGACGCTCAGAAACGAGAAACGACAGCGGGATGTCGAGGCGCGGCGCAGAAAAGAGCTAACCCGCCTGGGGGGCGACGTAAAGAAAGCGCGCAAGCTGCTGAGGACACAGCAAGCCAAATTCTTAGACGCAGAGGCAGCCATAGATATCAAACACAGGATGAAGCATGTCGGGTTATCCGAGCTGGGCGCGGGCCTTCGCAGCTGCGGAGGCGCGGCGGGTCGAACGTCGAGGTGCGACGCGCTGAATCGCCTGGCGGGGTTGGGTTCTGGGCTTTCTGCAGCTCAGCGGTCAGATTTTGAATGGTTTCGGCGGGAATGGGACGCCGCTGGCATGGGGGACTTCGGTGGAAAGTGGCCGGAGACGTTTGCCACATGGTTGCAGAACGTCATAGACGAGTACTTGGGAGGCAACCCGAGAGCTTTCAGCATGTTTATGCACAGTGAGACGCGACGCCGTCTGTCTGGCTCCCTGGCGCTTGCGCCCCCTGCAGCTGGGGGCCTCTGAGAGGCGCGGCCCGCCGCGGCAGCGGCGAGGCGCGGGGTGTGAGTTCGGGCAGCAGCCACTGCTCTTCCACCTGGCTGCGACTGAGGTGCCGCGTGCGCGCGCGGACGTAGCGCAGGCCCTATGCAGAAGAAACAGGGAGGAGGGAGGACGGGGGAGGAGGTGAGGGGAGGGGGAGAGCAGGCAGGGGGAGAAAACCACGCGGGTGTCGATCACTCCGCCCCTCCTCCTGCTCTCCCCCCTCCTGCTCCCTGATCGCCCTCCTGGTCATTATCTCATTCCTCCCTCCTCCGCGTCCGTCTCTCTCTCTCTCTCTCTCTCTCTCTCTCTCTCTCTCTCTCTCTCTCTCTCTCTCTCTCTCTCTCTCGTTATCGTCGTCCGTCTCTCTCTCTCTCTTTCTCTCTCTCTCTCTCTCCCTCTCTCACTATCTCCCTGTCTCTCCCTCTCTCTCCCCCCTCTCTCTCTGCCCGCCCTTTCCCTCCCTATCCGCCCCGTCTTCCTCCTCTTCGCCCCGCCCCCCTCCTTCCACCGCCGTTTCGGCCCCGGGAGTCCGGCTCTCACGGCCGCCCCCCCTGCAACGCGGGGGCAGCGAGTGATGGCCGCGGCCAGCAGTAGCAGCAGCAGCCCATTGGGCCCCGCAGGAGCGGGGCCTCGGGGCCGACTGTCGGCAGTGTATACAGCGAAGTGTGGGGAGGTTTGGCTACCTGTGGGTGGTCACGAACAACCCTGGAAGGGTCCTTGGGCCCCTGTGTCAGAGGGCGCCCCCGCAGCAGCGGGGGTTGCGCCGTCTGGCGTTTCAAGCTCAGCAGCGGCGGCGCGATCAGAAGTTTCTACGATGCGCACCCGCCCAGGCGACTCGGCGGTGGATCCGAGCGATGACGAAGAGCCTCAGGAAAAGCGGCGCGATCAGCCGGCCTTTGGGGGCTGCGCGCCGCCCGACGACGTCGAGCGGCGCAGGTCGGTTCACCGCGACACCGTCCCGCTCCAGCTCTTCTGCGAGCGTAGAGCGGCTGAAGTGAACAGGCAGCGGAACGACAACGTGGGCAACCTTTCCGTCCTGTTCGGGAACTGGGGCCCCATGCCGAGCGAGACCAACAACGCGGACCAGCGGCGGAGACTTGAGTTGCAGTTGCGGCATTGCCCTGCTCTCCTGGCGTGCTTTGCGGAATGTGAGGCGCAGATGGAGGCAATCCTACAGCGGCCAGGAAAACCACCGCCGCTGCAGGCGGACGCCCCCGCAGCAGCGGGGGCGTCAGCAGCGGAGGGCCAAAGCAGCAGCAGCGGTGGGCTTTTTGTCGCCCCCGCAGCAGCGATGGCGACAGCAAGAGGGAGTCGCGCTGCGAGTGTTGGCGATTGCCAACAGCTCCAGAATCGACCAGAGTACGAATACTTGACCCTGCGCGGGCGTGAGGACAAGTCCTTGTGCATCGCTGCGCGCGCAAACCTGTGCCACGGAATGCGGCTGCTCCACTGGGAAAGGAGTGTCGACGGCCACTACAAAACTGAAAAAGGGAACAAGAGGGAAGCGTTCTCGAGGATCATGGTGGTTGAGGTCTCCTTCGATCAAACCTACGCCCACTTCGGCTCGGAAGTGCGGGTGTGCGCGGTGCACCTCCACCGCGACACGGCGAAAGCTTCCAAAGGCTTTTTTTTTGTTTTTTTTTTTTTGTGTTTTTTTTTTTTACTTTTTTTTTTTTTTTTTTTTTTTTTTTTTTTTTTTTGTTTTTTGTTTTTTTTTTTTTTTTTTTTTTTTTTTTTTTTTTTTTTTTTTTTTTTTTTTTTTTTTTTTTTTTTTTTGTTTTTTTTTTTTTTTTTTTTTCTTTTGTTTTTTTTTTTTTTTTTTTTTTTTTTTTTTTTTTAAGGAGGCTCACAAGACGTGGTGGCCGAGGCTGGCGGCCATCTTGCAGGAGAACAAGGTTGACATCCTTTGTGGGGATTTCAACATGGCGCTCACACAGACGCTTCCGAGTCTTCGGGGTCTAGGCTTGCGATTGGAGACGGCAGCAGCGTACTTCTGGCGCGGATTGGACGGCACCCCGTGCTTGGACAGCTGCGGCATCTTCGTTCTCAACAGGCCTGGCGAGTACACCCTGTGCTGGCCGCTGAGCGTCGTGCACGACAGAGACGAGACGGGGTTGCTCTTCGCACGCAAGTCGGTGATCGGTGAGATCGGGTACCGGAACAGAAGCAAGGCAGAGGCCCCCGCGGCAGCGGGGGCCTCCACCAGCCCATCATCGGAGCCGACGTACTGGCACCATTGGCAGGAAGGAGGCCATGGGGTGCCTTACGATCGCTACTACCCGAAAAAAGACGCCCGCGAGCACCTCCAGGATTTACTGACTCAGTCAGAGGAATGCCAACGCAAGATCCAAGAGAAGGAGCGCGAGAAACAGAGGCGCGCCGAGGCTGAGGCTAGAGGGGACCACCGCTTCTCTAGTGTTCGCGAGGTGACCCTCTTCCGCGCGTTGCAGAAGACGCTCCCGCCGGAGACCGTGGAGGTGGAGGGGCGCTGGCACGGCGGCGCCCACTGCGCTCTCCTGTTCCAAATGCGCATGGCCAGCTCGCGTTCGAAGGGAAGGAAGCACGATGGGGCACAAAGAGAAGAAGGACAGGCGCGCCCAGAAACAGCAAGCAGCTGCGCTCCAGGGCGCCGCAGCAGCGGCGCCCGGCGCCGCAGCAGCGGCGCCCGAGCAGCACGGACCCGAGCGCTAGGCACCAGAGCAGCACCGCGAGAGGGACGAGCAAGACGAGCGCGCCCAACAGGCGTGGCGCCCACCAAGATGGGCGACGAAAACGCGGACGGCGACCGCGACTGGCCCGCGGCTGGCGATGGAAGGTCGCGGCGGGGGGGGGAAAGGGAGAGGGGGAGGGGGGGGGGGTGGAGCACGGGGGGGGCAGGAGGGAGGAGGGGGAGCGACGAATAGGCTGAGTAACACCAGGGATGACATAAGGAAATGGATGTCGGGAAGGGGGGGGGGGGAGTTGACGGGACGGAGATCATCATAGAAATATATACTTATCCCCCCCGAGGTGGCGGCAGACCCCGCAGCGGCCATCTCCCGGGCCTGCGCCGCTGGAGCCTGCGCCGCTGGAGCAGCAACCGCAGGAGGCGCCGCGGCATCAGCCGCCAGAGCCCCCGCAGCAGCGGGGGCAGTACTCAACAGACGTGGAATGGCGCAGGGATGAGTGGCGCGGCAAATCCTGGGACTGGTGGCGCAGCAGGGAAGGCGAGGGGCGCGAGTGGCAACAGCAGAGCGGCGCGGCTTCCTCGGTGCAGGACCAAAGGATCGACGCCGCCTGGCGCGACATGCAAGTTGCATTCGGCAGCGACCCGCGCCCCAGTGACTGGTGGAGCAGCCCCAGCGGGTGGAGTGGCGGCCAGGGGCGCTGGGAGGCCACGACCACGACCACCTGGAGGTGGCGCCCCGACGACGGCAATCCCTGGGAATAATTGAGCTGAACCATCGCACTGGGGCCCCCCCTCCGCAGCAGCGGAGGGAAGCCTAATCAGTCGAAGGTCGCCCTCTCCGCAGCAGCGGAGGCTTTGCCACTGCATGATGAGCGGCGGCGAGTCGCGCGCGCCGTCGTGCTCGGCGACCGCTGCCCGAGCGGAGAAAGAAAAAGAAACGGTGCTGTCATCGGTGCTGTCTCTGCCTCCTCTCCTTCATCGTTTTCTTCTCCCTCCCCCTCCCATCGCCCATCCCGCCATCGCATTTTATCGTTTCCAATCGTATCGGGAGCTCCCGCGGCAGAAGAGCACCCAGAACGAGGTCCTCCGTGACAGAGGGGGGGCATCTTAGGGCCCCTCTGTGACAGAGGGGGGGCCAAAAAACAAATGATCACTTTAATGCGGCTTCTGGGTTAGCCCGGCCGGCGCCAGCATATGTCGGAGCGAATCCTTAGACGTGTCCGTAGCCGGCGCGAGTTCACGGATCGCCGTGCAGAATGCGTTGACCTCATCAACAAACAGAAAACCCACGCACATGGCGCGCGCAATGGCCAGGCGCTGCAGCACCCGAGCGGCTGGGATTGCCATGGGAGCCCCGCGGCCAGGCATGGCTGCATACTGCGCCGAGCCGGCGGCGCCCTGCGCGGCCGGCAACGCGCGCGAGCGCGGACACGCATGGCACCGGTTGCCCATATGGGGAGCAACAAGTATGTAGCCAGAGGGCGAGGCAGCGAACGGGTTGCTTTCACCTTTGGGGATGTGGGGGGGGGCCTCCCCCTTCCACTGGATCGGCTCACTTGCCAGCGTGGATGCTTTGAAGACGACCGGGTAAAACGCCTTGGCCAACGGGGCCGCGCCTGCCCGCGCGAAGGAGCCATGAAGCCCATCGGGGCCAGCGGCGCCATTGCCGGTCCGACGCAACGGTTTTTCAAGCTCAGCAAAGGTGGGGGCGTTTGCAACGTCGCGCGAGGCTCCGCGCAAGTCAGCAATTGCGTCGAAACAGACGGCTTCGAAGAGGTCAGGCGCGAGGATGGCCGTCTTGGGCGACAAAGTGCTGCATCCAGTTGTCGCGCGCCTGCGCCGCAGTCGGCGGCAGTTCGCCGTCGGGCCCCCGGAGGGCAGGCAAGACCTTATGTCGTCCATGCCGTTTCCCAGCAGCTCTTAGAAGCCGAAGGGCCGAAAAGGCCAGCGCAAAATCCCGGGCGGATCAGGCGCCCCCGACAGATGCAGCAATATCCTGAAGCTTTCTCCTGGCTTATGACGTCGTGAACCTGCTGCACCTGAGGCATCCTAATCTTATGCTGAAGCGAAGATGCTCGCAAGGCAAGCGCGCGCCAGGCAGAGCAGAAAGTGAGACGAGACGGCCATATCTTCAACTGCAGCCGGGGGTCCTGGGGCCCCGGGGAGGGGGGGGGGTCGAGAAAGAGGCAGCAGCAAAGTCCGCAATCGCCAGGCGCTTGTGGTTGCAAGATCTCTGGCTACGCAGCTTCCACCTGGCCGGCAATGTGGTTCGAGCGACCGATGCAACCTGCTGACGCAGGCGACCAACATCAGCACTTACATTTGAACCATCCAGGGGGCGGGGCCAGACACCACGCTGCAATGCCGAACCTGCGCGAGGGCCCTGGCCCGCGACCTCCATGCAGCAAGGGTTCTGGCTAGGAGCTGTGAGCCCGACTGCCCCCTAGCAGACGCAGGCCCCGCTGCTGCCAAAAATTGGCCCCCGGAGGCCTGGCGCGCATGGCGCGGCGCCGCAAAGTCAGATTCATACCCGAAGATAATAGGGGCCCGAAGCTGGGATGGGGGGGCAACGCAGGAAAACCTCCAGGAGAGAAGGGCCATGCGGAACCATAATTGAGCAGCCAACCCCCGTGCCTGGGACAAAGCGCGCCTCGACCGACGCAAAGAGGCGACCTGCGCAAAAGCTTGTTCAGATAAGGCAGTCGCTCGTCTACCCTGATCCATTCCAAAAAACTGCGCCATGCCTCGGCGAGCATGCAGGGGGACTCGGGCACAGCGCAGCGACGGAGGGACTGCCCAACGAGGCTTAGGGGCCCGATCCATGGAATGGGCAAGTTCAGCCTGGACACTAGCGTCAGCCAGTTTGACCTTATCCAGCCGTGGCTTCGAGGGCGCAATCCCTTGCAAAAGGCCGAAGGTCAGGGATGGGCACGCGGAAATCAACTTGCACCGGGGAGTGGTCAGGGCGAGCGATGGCAAGCTCAACAACTTTGTTAACGGCGGGTTCGAACGCGAACTGCCTCAATGCCGCGGGCACGGCCGCGAAGTCAATCCGCCGCGTGGCCGCGAGGCCCTGCGGGGGCGCCCAAGTCTTGGAGGCCTGCGGGTCGGCCGAGAACGTCGCAGGCAACGTGGCTGCACGCTCCCTCAGACACTTGCGAAAGCAAGAACCATTAAAGTTTTCATTCTCCTCGGCAACGGGCTCAACTCAATCGGAGGGGATACTGCCGACAGAAGCGTTGGCATCTACCAAGAAAAAGGCGTAGGGGGGGGCAGCCGAAGTCTTTTGAACGACGCCAGAAAACTTCGTCCACCACTGCTCGATGCCATCGTTGTAGTGCTTCGAGTGCGACGCATGGCCGACAACAGACGACACTGAAACAGAGCCAACAGCCAGGTTGGCAAGTCAGATTTTTGGGTTAAGCAACTGCTACGATCACGAGATGTCGATTTACTGTGCTATCAGCTAAGGACGGTGCCGAGGGGACCCCCTTCTGAGCCACAGCGAGAACCCATGAGTCCCCCGGGGAGTGCATGGGGCCATGCCAGACCAAAAACTTCCCGATGTCCGTCCAACCCTGGCGGGGGACCCTCGATTCCGCTGTGCCCGCGATCTGGACACTGGCGGCCTCAAACTTTGCTGCGAGCATGCGCGGCCGACCTGCTGCGTGCAAGCCAACCGGCACCTTCCTGCCGTTGCCCGACGCACGTCGACTCAAGTTGTTGGCAAAGGCCACGCGCACCGATAGCCGAGCACGAGGCACGACGTCCCTATATATATATATATGGGGGGGAGAGAGAGAGAGAGAGAGAGAGAGAGAGGGAGAAATATAAAGAGAGAGAGAGAGAGAGAGAGAGAGAGAGAGAGAGAGAGATAGAGAGAGAGAGAGAGAGAGAGAGAGAGGCCGCGGCACCAGAGAGCGAAACCATGGGGAAGGGGAGGCCATGCTCAAGACCAGGAGGAGGGGATCGAGGCGGGCACGCATCTCTAACACTAGGAGCCGAGACGAGAATGAAATCACCCTGACATGTCGAAGGGAGCTGCTGCCTGTTTGAGATGTCAAGCCTGTCCATCCAGGCACAGGCAGCCGCCGAAGGATCGGCCAACCAGCCCTCCCATGGACAAGACAGGGGGGGGTGCACCAACCCTGGCGCCGGAACGCACGCGCCGAGTCAGCCATTTCGCTGGGGGGGGGTCGCCCAAATTGGATTTAACATGATGGAAGGCTGTAGTGGCGATTTGCCGTAGGGCCAGGGCCATGGGCCGAAGGCGCTCAGCCACCCCCGAGACATCTGGCAACCCTTCTGAACAGGGGCTGCCCGAATGATTGCAATCTTGTCGGCGTGAAAACTCACGTCCTCGCACTTTGACTGCAGCGCCCATGACGTAGCCCAGATCATGGCCGCCGCCTCGGCCGCCAGACTAGCATGGGCCCTGCGCGTGGACATGGCGTCCAGGTCGAGCACCCCTGCGAAGAAACCCCCAAAGTGCCAGGACCAGGAGGGGTGCAGCAAGAGCACGACGAAAGCCCAAGACGTCGACGCACCCCCACCTCCTCCAGACCCGTCCGCGCAGAGAAAGGCCCGACGCACACTTAAGGCCTCGGGGGGGCGTGGGGGGAGGGAACGCAGGTAGGTGACAGAGAGCAGGCGAGCAGAAAGCTCTCGATTGTCTGCCGGCGTCTTGCAGGGGCCCAAGACCAGGGTGCCTTGAACGCATCAAGGAGACCTGAGCACTGCGCCGCGGGAGACCTGATTGCGGCAAAAAAAAGCCACCCTGACAACGGTCATCGAGATCGATCGGAATCGGGGTGGCCGGCTGGGCTCCCCCGGCGACTCGCCAGCATCGGCCGCTCGGGCGGCGGGCGCGCCGGGCTCGCTTGGAATCGGGCAGGAAAATGACAGAATCGCAGAAAACCAAAACGCGCCGCCAAGAAATTCTTTACGCTTCGCGCATCCCCACCAGCCCATCTCACAACAGCAACTCTTGCGAAGCATGCCGACAGTCGTGTTTTTCAGGCGTGTGTCCGCTTGGCCCCGCATAGCTCCCCTGTTACTCCTTCCTCCTGCCTCCTTGCACATCCTCCTTGTGGGGGGAGGGGGAGAAGGGCGAGGCGGAGGAGGAGGGAGAGAAAGCGCTCCTCGTGGTTTGAGTCGTTTGGGGTTTCTCGTCCTGTTGTGAGTCGTTTGGGCCCTTCTTCCTGGTGTGAGTCGTTCGGGCTCTTCGTGGTGTGAGTCGTTCGGGCTCTTCGTCCTGGTGTGAGTCGTTCGGGCTTCTCGTGGTGTGAGTTGTTCGAGCCCCTCGTCCTGGTGTGAGTCGTTCGGGCCCCTCCTCCCCTTCTACTGGTGTGACTCGTCGGGCTCTAGTGGTGTGGAGTCGTCGGGCCTCGTCGTGGGTGTGAGTCGTTTTTTTGTTTTTTTTTTCCCCCGGGGGCCTCCTCGTGGTGTGAGCGTTTTTTGTTTCGCTTGCCCCGGCTTTGGGTTGGGTCGGGCTGGGCACGCGTGGCTGGCCGCGGGGGGCGCGTGGGAGGGGGTGAGCCTAAACTAACACGACCCGAAAGCCGTCTGTCTCCTAAGCCGCGCCGAGGGCCGTGTGGGGGGGGGGGGCCACCAGCAGGGCCGGCCCAGTCGGGCGGCATCCGCTGGATCGCGAGAGCACCCACGGAGCGGGGAAAAGAAAGCATAGGGAATCACACTAACAAAATCAGATCGCAGTCGAAGGGTGGGGCGTCCCCGTCGTCTGCCTGCGCTTCCTGGGCACTTCGTTGCCGACGGCGCGCGTGCGCGGCGGCTAGTTCGCCGACCGCCCGAGCGAGCGGTGAATCAGCTGCCGGCTGTTGGCGAGGCCGGGGAGGCGGAGGGACGTCGAGCGGGAAAGCCCACCCAACCATCCTGGGATGCAGAGTCCATCGTGCACTCATAAGCTGGCACGGAAAGCCGCGGCCGCGCTCCCGCCGGCCCTATCCCTGCTGCGCGAGCTCGCGGGCCTGCGCCAAAGGGGGCGGCGGGGCGCGCGGCGCAGCTCTCATTGTCGCCCGGGTGGAGACGGCCATTGTGCAGCGTGCGCTGCCACCTCCCCTGCTCCTCCGCGCCGGCGTCGTGGCCGCGTGGCGGCTGACTGGCCGCCTGCGCGCGCAGGTGGTCTGCCTGGTGCCGCGCCGTCGGCCTGGCTGCGGAAGCGGGGGGGGCACGCGCGCGGTGCGTCGTCCCACAGCATCCAGTCCAGCACTCTCCTTTCCGCTTCGCGCGTCGCTGCGTCGTGCTACGGGCCCGCTCTTCCCTGGCAACCCGGCCGCGGCGCGTTCGCGGGGTGGCGGGGGGGTCGGCTGCCCGCGCGCAAGGGTTGCCGATCACCTGCCCGCCTCCGGCGTGGCCAGGGAAACCGCGCGGCACCAGGCGCGGGCGCACTTCCGTCACTGTGCAAGAGTTAGACCAGAGCAGCCGCGCTGGCCTCTCCCGCGTTTCTCGGAACCAGCGCTGGGAAAGCACGGGAAGGCCGCGGGTCGCGCCCGCCGCCTCGCCCTCTCTGCGCGCGCCGGCTGGCCGACGCAGGTGGGGCGGCGGGCGCGGGCCCACGGCCGTCGGCGTGAAATCCCGCGCGTGGAGGGCTGCTTCCCGCGTCGTCTGTTCACCTTCCCTGGGCCCCCCCGCTCGGCCGGCGTCCGTCCTGCGCGGCGGGTGGGTCGTCCGCCTTCGCGGGCGGCGAACCACCTGCCCGCCGCCGGCGCGGCCCAGGGACCGCGGCGGCACCACGCGTGGAAGCGTCGCTCGCGCACCCGCGCAAATCTGCAAGAGGCGTTTTCCCGGAGTCCCCGTACGTAATGTGGGGCGACGGAAATCCGCGCCCGTGCGCCCGACATCCCAGGTGTGCCTCGCGTTTCGGCGTGGCTGCGTGGTGGGGCGGCGGGCGCGTGCGGCGCGGCTTTCCAATCTGCCTCCCCAGTCGCAAGTGGCCCCTCCGTTCAGCGTGCCCACGCCTCCTCGCCCGCTTCTCGCCGGCGTCGCTGCCGCGGGGTCAAGGAGGCGCATAGGCTACGCGCGCGGAAGCGCCGCCCGCGAGCGAAGGCAAGTCCGCGAAGAAGCGGTCTCCCGATGTTTCCGTCTGCATGAGCAAGGGAGCGGCGGAAGCCCGCGCCCGCGCGCCCGCCGTCCCAGGCCTCCCCCGCGCGCCAGCGCGCCGGCGCGCTGGGGCGGCGGGCGCAAGCGGCACGGTCTTCCGATCAAATTCCGAGGCAAGGGTGGTCGCCCCGCGCCATGTGCAGCGCCTCCTCGGCTCCTCCCTCGCCGGCGTCTTTGCTGCGGTGCGGTTAGCCAGCCGCTCGCCGCGGCGAGCGGCTGGCCAACGGCCCGCCGTCGGCAGCGCTGGGGAGGCGACGGGCACCGTGTGCGGGGCGCCCCACCAAGCCGGTAGAGCTCAGCTGGCCCACGCGCTCCTGGTGGTTGCGAGCCCGACAGGGCATCGTAACCACCGGGGCGGGCCAGCCAGAAGGTTTCTCTTGGCACCCTGCCCGCAGCCGCCATCTCGTGCTCAAGAACCGCGCCACCTTGTGCTCAAGCGCAGCGCCAGCTACACGGGCGCTGTGTACACCACCGATTCGAACCGCGGGAAGGTGTCGAGCACCTTCGCCGACGCGCACGCCGCGCTCCCCGCAGATGTCCAGGCGTGGGTCACCGACAACGGCCTCACTGACCACGGATTGGTGGCCGACTCCGTCACCCCGGAGTACCTGCGCGACCATGCGGGCGCCACCGTAGTGAAGCCCGTGGACATCACGCTCGTTGAAACCGTCGCGGGCGCGCTCCCCGAGATCGTGAAGAAGGGGTCTGCGGCGTGGGCGAAGACGCTGGGTTTCTACCGGAAGTGCTACGCCACCAGCACAGAGGCCGCAAAGAAGCCTCCCGACCAGGGGGAGGTGGCGCCCATCGAGGCGAAGGATCCAGGCCACGCAGATTATTACGAGCTGATCCCGGATTACCGCGAGAAGCGGCTGAAGGCCCTCTTCGAGGCGAGGCGCCACGACGTCGAGGACGCCCGCTTGCCCAGCGCCCGCCTCTGGGGCCGCTACGAGCGCTTGCGCCGCGTCCAGAAGGAGTTCGCCCCCCTGCTTGCGGACGAGGTCCAGTCCGAGGAGATCGGCAAGAAGACCGGCCTCGCCAGCTTCCATGGGGCCCGTCCAGAACGGAGCGCTGGCCTGGAGGCTCCCAGCCATACAGGAGGCCCCACCTGACACGCTGGAAGACCTCGAGACGTGGGCGTACATCATCGAAAACTTGATATTCCTCGTAGGGCGGGTCAAGGACATCAAGTCCCTGGGCGTCTTCCACCAGAGGTTCTGGGCGAAGGTCCGCAAGAACCGCGCGCCGCGACCGGGGTGCCGGAACCTCTCTGTCGCAGAGTACTACGAGGCGTACCTGGTGTGTCAGAACCAGTGGCGCAAGGCGTCGAAGGCCGGGGGCGCGATCGACGACGCGATCCTCGCGTCCATGCCCACAGAGAACAGCGACATCGACGTCGCGCTGGCGCCGCGTCTCGTTGCGCAGCCCCGGGCACCCGCGCTCGGTACCAGCGGCGGCGCCCAAGCCGCCCACGCCGGCATTGCGGGCAGCATCATGACCGCGCCGCCCCTCGCCCTGACAGACGCGGGCCAACCGCCAACCAAGCGCAGGCGCCTCTCGAAAGCACAGCGGCTGCAGAACCGGCTGCAGCAGCTTGCGCCCGCAGGCCCAGAACACCGCGGCGACAAAGGCAAAGCCGCCCGCAAGGGCAAGCCGGCCGGGGCAGGCAAGAAGAGCAAGGGCGCGCGCAAAGGCACCGCGCACGCACACCCCGCGGCGGGTCAGCCCGAGCCGACCAAAGGAGGCGGCAAAGGAGCGTGGTGCGTAAGGCACATCGAAGGGAATTGTCAGCACGGCGACCGCTGCTGGTTTCGCCACGAGTGACTAGGGGCTGCAGGCAGGCTCCGCGCAGCAGGGGCAGCCGGAGCCGAGCACGGCAGGCGGCCCTGCGAGCGGCCGCGCCCCGCCACTTGCCCGCGCACCACGGGCACCGCGCGGCGCCGCGACCGCCCCAGCCGCGCCCCCACAGGCAGCACGCCGACAGTTTCACCCCGCCACCGGCGACTGGGCTCACAGCCGTCCACAGCGGGACCCACCGCAGTTTCACACTGGGGCGACCGGCCGGGACCAGCGCCGGAAGCTCCACCCGCGGGCGCGCACCAGCCCGCAGTGCCGCGCTACCGCGGCCGCCACCGCACAGCCCACGAAGGGCGACCCAGCGCCACGCCCGCGCACGAGCGCCCGCCCGCCTCAGCACCGCGGCGCGGGCACCCTCGCGTCCTCAGGCGGCGCCACCAATGCCCCAGATCAAACGGGCAGCACCTGCAGCGGCATCACCATGGTCGATTTTGCAGCGAGGCTTCACGACCCTGCGGCCGAACAAGAAGTCGACGCCGTGGACACAAACCAGCTGCCGCCCTACGCGCCGCCGCCCGCCGACTCGCGCAGCCAGCAAAGCGCGCGCAGAGACACCATACCGTGGCCGAGGATCCTGTCTCCCCGCCACAGCACCCTGCCGCGCCAGGCAAAGCAGCTAAAGGCTTTACACAGCAGCAGCGGGCGATCTCGCCGAACCAGCACGTGGACATGGCCTGGGAGCGGCAACGACGCCAGCCCGCGCCCCAGTGGGCGGAACCGCCCGCCGTGCGCCCGCCAGCGCCCATCCGCAGCGCACTGCTCTGGGCGCGCGACTGCCCCGACTACGAACGCTGGGTAATCGGGCAGGTGCAGTACTGGAGGCGCGCCGAGGCATCCCTGAGCGATGCGACACGCGCCTGGCGCGCCGGCCTCTCACAGCACGTCAAAGACGTGTTGCCGCCAGCATGCAACGGCCCGCTGCACAGGGAGCTGCTCCTGGCTTCCGGCCATGACGACACGGAGGTCATCGCCGACATCATGGCGGGCTTCCGCATGCGGGGCGTCCTCCCAGACACGCGGCTCTACGAGCACACCGACAGCGCAGATCTGCCTGACGCCGCCGAGCTGGACAGCGCTCTCGAGCTGGCACTGGACAACAGAGATGCCGCACTTCGGGAAATGCTCCTGAACACTAAGCGGGAGCCAGACATGGCCGAGGTCCTCCGGGTCACCGAGGCCGAGCGCGTGTCGGGCAAGCTCGATGGGCCCTGGGACGTATGGCTCGACCACACCGGCCAGGTGCGCTCCACCGTGCCGTTTGCCAGATGGTTACCAACGCGGCGCTTCCCGCGCGTCCAGAACCGCACGGCCACTTCATACCAGGTCCGGCCCATAGACGACGCCACGGCAAGCGGCCTGAACCTCGCAGCAGCCACCCAGGAGCGCATGAGGATGGCAGGCGTCGCCTCTCTCCTCGACGCGGTCGCGTTCATAGCGGAGGAGTTCCACGAGTGGGGCGATGACGGCGTCCCCCTCATCGCAAAGGGCGACCACGCGCAGGCCTACCGACAATGGCCGGTACATCCAGATGACATTCCACTGCTGGTGTGCTTGGTCTGGGACGACACCGTGGGTCCAGAGGGCGGATTCCGCGCCTTCGCGCGCAAGGCGCTCCCCTTCGGGGCCTTCGGAGCAGTCTGGGGGTACACGCGCGTCGCCGCCAGCGTGATTCACCCGCTCCGCCGCATCTTCAGCGTGCCCCAGAACGCGTATGTGGACGATTTCCACCGCGCCTCCCCGGCCAGGTGGGCCGCCCTGCACGAATGGGTGTTCCAGGAGCTGCACGCCATGCTCGGTATCCCGCTCAAGGACGGCAAGAACCAGGGACCAGCGGCCGTGCTGGATCTGCTCGGACTGGACGTCATCTCCACCGGGCACTGGGTGGGACTGCGCCTCACCGTCAAGCGGCGCGACGACCTGGCCGCGGACGTGGACTCCGCGCTCCGCGCGCGCCGCCTCAGCAAGCGCGACGCGGCCCGACTCGGAGGACAGATGGGCTTCGCCACCACGGCAATGTTCGGCCGTTTCGGCCGAGTATACGCCTCCAACGTGTCGGCGCACCGAGGCGGCTGGTCCGAACGCCTCGCTGACGCGCTGGCGTGGTGGAAGGCGCTGCTGCGCTGCCCGATATACCACAGGCGCGTCCACGGCGACCAGCGGCCCGTCGTCCTCGGATGGGTCGACGGGTCATGGGACATGGACACCGTCACGGGGGCCATCGGGGGCATGCTGTTGTCCTCGCAACGCAGCGGCCGCAGCTTCTCGGCGCGCATCCCGCAGCACCTGTGCGCGGAGCTGCTGAGGGTCGGCAAAAAGCAGCGAAACACACAGTCCGAGCTGCTCGCCGTACTGGTGCTGCTCCTCACCTTCCCCGACGAGCTCCGCGGGGCCCAGTTGATCCTCTTCGAGGACAACGCGCCCGCGCTTGAAAACATCCTCAGCGGCGCCGCCAACGACGATCACAGCAAGGACATCGTCGGAGCGATCTGGCTCCTGCTGGGAGTCCTCGGCGTAGAATTGTGGATCGAATGGGTCGCGTCCGAGAGCAACCCCGCGGACGCTTTCTCGCGACCTGGAGAACCGGAGAAGCAGGCCGAGGCAGCGGCACTGTCCCGGCGCTACAGCCTCAGTGCGGCAGAGCCGCGTTTCCCCGCCTCGTTCCGCATGGACGCCGGGGCTTGGGCAGCTGCCGCGGCGGCCGCCAAGGAGGACTGGGCGCACAACGACCGGCGACGCCGTGCCCTGACCGCGCTGCGCTTGGGCCCCGTGGATGCAGGCACCCTCGCGGCGCTCCTGGGCGCGATCACGTTCGACTCGGATGACAAGCAGGTCACGCTCGGGTGGCTCCGCACCCGCCGCGCCGGCGTCGTGGCTGCCGCGACGCAGTACCACACTGAGCTGCTGCGCCTCTTGTGCGTTGCAGCGCGGCCGCACGCCCGCGCCCACGGCACCACTGCCGTGGCCCTGCGCCAGGGAACGCCGCCGCGAGCGCCGCCAGGGGCCGCGCGTTGCAACGCGGCCTGCATCGTTCGAGGAGTTGGCAGCCGAGGCTCTGCGACCATCGACTGGCTGCAGTCCGTGCCCACCCCAGAGACCGCGAAGCTGGACGCGAACGACGTCGTCGTTGGCTTCTACGCGGTCCCCATCGACGGCATAAAGGAGCGGGCCCGCTCTGCCCCGCTGCGCAAGCTCGGCCTGGACGTCGCGCGCGCGGGCCCTACCGCGCTGTCGCGGCTCGCCGACGCGCGCCGCTAGCTGGCGCCCCCCCCCGGCTGGCTCGCTGGAGCAGCCGCCGCAGCGCCGCACCTGGCAGGGCTGCGCCGACGCCCAGCACGGCGAGCACCCCGGAGGCGCTAGAGGCTACATACGGGGGGGGCGTTCGCTGCAACCAACGCAAAGGGGGGTTGTCCCCGTCCCCCGCCGTCCCCGGTTCGCTTGTCTCCGCCCCGGGACCGAGCGGTTGCGGCGCACGTCCCCCCAACGGCAGAAGCCCGCGACACGCGGGGCAGGGCGAGTCAGGGGTAGTTAGAGTGTAACGGCCAACGCTACAGGTGGCAGGCGGCCCTCACACTACCTGTGGGGGGGCGGGCCGGCCTGCGTATTTCGGGGACTCGACCATGTGATTCGGTGCCCCGTGGCGTGATGGTGTCGTGGCACCTCCCCCTTGATTTTGCCACTAAAAGATGCGCGCCCCCCCTCCCCTCTCCTCGCTCACCCTCTTTCCGCCTGGACACGTCCAAGGCCGCCGCCGCGGTGCCGCGCCGCGGGGCCTCGAGGCGTGCGGTGGGTATGGGACGCTGCCCGCCCTCCGGGGTGTCGGGCTGGGCCCGTAACCATCGCCGCCCGAGGGCCCGCGGTCGTGGCTCCGCGGGTCGGGGGAGGAGGATGTCTCTGGGCGGCGTGTGCGTCAGGGCCAAGGGGAAGTCAGGGGGTGCGCCGTCAGGTGGACCCCCCCTCCACTGCGCCCCCCGCGGCTGGTTTCGCTTGCCCCGGCTTTGGGTTGGGTCGGGCTGGGCACGCGTGGCTGGCCGCGGGGGGCGCGTGGGGGGGGTGAGCCTAAACTAACGCGACCCGAAAGCCGTCTGTCTCTTAAGCCGCGACGAGGGCCGTGTGGGGGGGGGCCCTTGGAATTTGAGGCCCGCCCGCCCGCGCCATTCCAGGGCGGCTTACCCCCCCTGTTAGCGGCAAACGGTGACAGCAAAGCATCGGGAATTCGTGGAGTCGGACCCCAGGAAGAGTCACCCCAAGTCTACAAGGCCTGGGCGGCCCACCCAAGGCTGGCACCCGGGCGGCACAGGGCAATCCAGGCCTGGCCTTTCGGCCCGCGTCGGCGGCCGGCAAGCGGACCGAGCGCGTTCTCGGTCCCGCCGGCGGCGCGTCGCGGACGGTCCGTGGGCCCGCGGCGCGCCCCAGGCATTTAACCCAGGGCGGCCGTGAGTAATCTAAGCTGGCCTTTCGGCCCGCGGGGGCGGCCGGCAGGTGGAACGAGCATGTCCTCGGTCCCGCCGGCGGCACCTCGCGGATGCTCCGTGGGCCCGCGGCGCGCGGTCGGCGGGATACCAGTGCGTCCCGGCCGGCGCGCTGTCGCTGTGCGCATAAATTAACGAGGGGCGACTGCGCCCTCAGCTGCGCACGCCAAGCAAGGCATGCCGTGCTGCCCCAGGCCAGACGGCCCAGGGCGGCTCGGGCCGGTCATGCAGGGCCAGCGTGCCCGCGCCAGCGGCCGGCTTGTGGACCGGGCGCGTCCTTGGTCCCGCCGGCTCTCCGCGCCGAGGGCCAGCGTGTCCCGTGCGACGGTTCAAACACCGCGCGCCCGCCCCGAGGGGGGGCGGGCCGGCCTGCGTATTTCGGGGACTCGACCATGTGATTCGGTGCCCCGTGGCGTGATTGTGTCGTGGCACCTCCCCCTTGACTTTGCCACTAAAAGATGCGCGCCCCCCTTCCCCTCTCCTCGCTAACCCTCTTTCCGCCTGGGCGCGTCCAAGGCCGCCGCCGCGGTGCCGCGCCGCGGGGCCTCGAGGCGTGCGGTGGGTATGGGACGCTATGGGACGCTGCCCGCCCTCCGGGGTGTCGGGCTGGGCCCGTAACCATCGCCGCCCGAGGGCCCGCGGTCGTGGCTCCGCGGGTCGGGGGGGGAGGATGTCTCTGGGCGGCGTGTGCGTCAGGGCCAAGGGGAAGTCGGGGGGTGCGCCGTCAGGTGGACCCCCCCTCCACTGCGCCCCCTGCGGCTGGCGTGATTTCTAAGTAAAATGCGAGGAAGTCTCTGGCGGGAGCGGGGTTTCTGGCTAAACTGTGAGGAAGTCTCAGGCGGGAGCCGTTGTTGCTGTAATCGGGGGGCCAACAACGTGTTGACCCAAGTGATTTTCTTTGATGGAAAGCAGGGTGTGAGCCCCGGGGGAAACACTTCAATTGAAACAAATACACTAATCAGCAGATGGGGAGATCAACAATCATTTTTGTTTAGGAAGGGAAGTTTTCAAAAACAACAACAACACCAACAACAACAATATCAACAACAATCATTCTAGAGCTGTTCGTTACTAACTGCCCACGTGCCAGTCAATACGTATATCCCAAACCCTCGGTACCCGCCCTCGTCGTCTTCGATCGTACCCCCTTGGGGGTATATTGTCCTTACCTGCCACGTGCATGTCGTGCAGCCCCTAAAACAAGGGAAGAGAAGACGGGTGGAAGGGGGAGGGAGAAGAATGGAGCACGAGAGAAATTAGCAGGAGGGGGGCAAGGAGCAGAAACAAGTGGTAGAATCAGACGGGCAGATCGGGTGGGCAAACCCATAGAGGGCAGGTCGGGAAGGCGGGCCCAGGCGACAAGGTCGAGCAGCCGGGTTGCTGAAGCGTGGGTCCTGCATGAATCGCGATGAAATCTCGAGCGATAGCGCGATTCCCAAGTGAGTCGTGAGAAAACACCACAGCGAGAGCGTGATTCCTGAGCGCCGAGGGCGCATCGTCTGAATAAGCTGCGAGGGCGTCCCACGCGAGAGCGCGATTCGTATATAAATTGAGGAAGTCGCGCGCGAGAGCGCGATTCAGGAATACATTGTGAGGAAGTATCAGGCGGGAGCTGCTTTTGCTGTAAACCGGGGGCCAGCAACCCAGTTTGAGCCTAGTGATTTTCCTTGATAAAAAACAGGGTGCGAGCCCCAGGGGAAACACTTCCATTGAAAAATACAGTGGTCACTAGAGGGAGGGATCAATAATATTTATTCTTCAGTAGTGAAAGGTCAACAACAACAACGGCTTCCGCCTGATACTTCCTCTCAATGTCTTCCCAAGTCGCGCTCTCGCGCGGGACTTCCCCACAACTTATACAGGAATCGCGCTCTCGCGTGGGACTTCCTCGCAATTTTTTCACACGCCGCGCCCTCGACACTCAGGCTCTCCCTGTGGATTTCCTCACGATTTATTTGGGAATCGCGCTAGCGCTCGACGATTCATGCAGGGCGCACGCTTCAGCACCCGACTGCTCGACCTGGCCGTCTGGACCCGCTTTCCCGACCCGCCCGTTATGGTCTATCCGCCCGATCCGCCGTAGTTTTGCCAGGTGTTTGCTGTTCCTAACCCACCTCTTTCTATGTTCTCTTGTGCTCCATGTTCCTCCCTCTCCCTTGTCCCTTCCTTCCATCCGTCCTTCCTTCCCCTGCCTTGAGGGGGTGCACGAAATGCACGTTGCAGGCAAGAGCGATATACCCCGAAGGGGGTACGATCGAAGACGAAGAGGGCGGGTATCGAGGGCTTGGGATATACGTAATGAATTGCACGCGGGCAGATAAGAACGAACAGTCTTAAACTGACTGTTGTTGTGGTTGTTGTTGTTGTTGTTGTTGTTGTTGTTGTTGTCGTTGTCGTTGTTGTTGTTTGTGCTGTCAATGTTACTACTGCTGTTGTTGTTGTTGCTGTTGTTATTGTTGCTGTTGCTGTTGCTGTTGCTGTTGCTGTTGCCGTTGTTGTTGTTGTTATTATTGTTATTAATATTGTTAGTATTGTGGTTGGTGCTGTTGCTGTTTGTTGATGGTTGTTCGTTGTTCGTTGTTTCTTGTGGTGGTTATTGTTGTTGCTGTTGTTGGAATTTGCATTTTGAAGAATAATTATGATTGATCCCCCCTGCCCGGTGCACAGTATACTTTTTCAATTGAAGTGCCCCTCCCGGGGCTCGCACCCTGTATCTACCGGGGAAAGTCTCGAGCGTCAAAATGCGCCCCTGGCCCCCGAGTTACAACAACAACGGTTCCCGCCCGAGGATGAGGAGGAGGAGGGAGAGGAAGAGACGGAAAAAGGAAAAAGGAAAGGAAATATATATAGAGAGAGAGAGAGAGAGAGAGAGAAAGAGAGAGAGAGAGAGAGAAAGCGAGGACAGGGACAGAGAAAGCAAGAGGCAAACTAGGTGCGTTCGCGCCCTACCTTGCATCCGACCCCTCCCAGTCATCCCTTCCAATGGTGTTGCTTTTTCTTTATCCGCCGACTCGTACTCCAGCGGACCTGGAGTTCCACGAAGGACCTCATCGTCTTCTGCGCAATCGGAGCATGGACGCTGCTTGTTTTGGAGGAGGAGGTAGCAGATGAGCAGGACGATGAGCAGGAGGAAGGTGAGGAGGATGAGGAGTGGGGGGGGACGATTCGGAATAGCAGCAGCAGGAGCTGGAGTGGGAGAAGCGGGAGCAGCAGGATGACCAGGGGAAGACGGGGGAGGGGAAAGGAGCGGGACGACAACGACGAAAAAACGCCCAAGCCAAAAAAAGTTGGCATTTTTAAACGATGGGAGCAGAGCGCCGATCCAAAATCGAGCCCGCGTTTTAGCGGCAGTGCAGTTTTGAGGCACCGAAAGCGCCCCGATTGAAAATTCCATCGGGAATATCAGCATGTGGAATCTTGCGTGTAAAAAACAGTGCGCGGAGGGGGTTGTTCCACCCCCTGGCCACATTCAGGGGAGACGGTAGAATTTTAATCACACTGGGTAGTTGTAGAGACCAGAGACAGGAAGGAAAGACCAGAAGAGGAGGAGGAGCAGGAGGAAGAGGACGAGAGAATATGAGAGCTGATCTATGAAAGATGACGTATGGGATAGGAGAGATGGTGATGTGACTATGATAATGGGGATGATCGTGACGATGATGATGACGATGGTGATGGTGGTAATGGTGATTCGGATAATGGTGACGACGGTGCTGGTGCTGCTGATGATGGTGCGGATGAGGAGAACCATGGTGATGGTTGTGGTGATGACGACGATGACGGTGATGGTGGTGAATATGTTGATGGTGGGTGATGATGATGATGGTGGTGATGATGATGATGATGATGATGTTGATTATGATGGAGTTGTTTATGATGGTGGTGGTGGTTGTGGTGGTGGTGATGCTGGTGGTGGATGTGGTGGTGATCCTGATGGTGATGGTGATGGTGATGGAAATGATGATGATGAGGATGGTGATGATGACGATGATGGTGGCGGTGGTGGTGGTGGTGATGGTGATGCAAGTGATGATGATGATGATGATGATGATGATGATGATGATGATGATGATGATGATGATGATGATGATGATGATCATGCTGCTGATGATGATGGCGACGCTGATGCTGATGACGATGATGCTAATTATGATGCCAATACGGATGATGATGCTGATGCTGATGCTGATGATGATGCTGGTTATGATGATGATGCTGATGCTGATGATGATGATGATGATGATGATGATGATGATGAGGCTGCTGATGATGATGACGACGCTGCTGATGATGATGCTGATGATGATGATGCTGATTATGCTGACGATGATGGCTGCTGCTGCTGCTGACGCTGCTGCTGATGGTGATGATGATGATGATGATGATGATGATGCTGATGATGATGATGATGATGATGATGATGATGATGATGATGATGATGAGGCTGCTGCTGCTGATGACGACGACGACGATGATGATGATGATGCTGATGTTGTTGTTGATGATGATGATGATGATGATGATGATGATGATGATGATGATGATGATGATGATGATGATGAGGAGGAGGAGGAGGAGGAGGAGGAGGAGGATGAGAGGAGGGAGGAAGTGAGGAGGAGGAGGAGGGTCGAGGCACTCTCCACATTTACCACTGAATAATTGCCCGCCGAACTGCCCAGGCCCCAACGGGTCCCACGGCAACCTGATTCGCGAGGCTCTGGCCGCTGGTGCCCGCCAGACCTGCCTCCCCCCCCAGGGCTTCGGTGCGGAGGCGGAGAGCCAGTGGCGCGCCCGAGAGGCGGATCGCGTCGGCGCTGATTCCCCTTTGGTTTCGCAAGACAGCTCGGGAAGGATCCCCATGTTTTTGGATGTTCGAGGCCCAGGGTGGTCTGCAGCACCCGCGCCTCGCCGAGAGCGCTCCGGGGGTTGCCCGAATCGCCCCGAACGGCCGCCGGATGCACCAGTTGTGGTGCGAGAAGCGCCAGGGCCCAGGCCCTGGCGGTCAGCATCGTCAGACCCACCTCCTCCTGCTCCTGCTCCTCCTCCTCCCCCTCCTCCTCCTCCTCCTCCTCCTCCTCCTTCTCCTCCTCCTCCTCCTCCTCCTCCTCCTGAGACGCAGATTGACGAACAGCTGGGTTAGTGTGACCTACCCCAAATTACTCCTGCATGCTGCGTGTGGGAGCGAGCCCACCGCAGCGAGGTCTAAAGGACCCAAACGAAAACCGAAACGCGCACGCCTTCCCCCTGAAGCGGGGTGTCTGACACACGTGTGAACGCTGCGCGCGGCACACGCACAACGCACGAAAGGGACTTGCGCACAACCAGCCAACCCAACGACTGTCACGAGCAGCCATCCTTGGAAGGAAGAACACAGTCATGGGCCCGAGGAATCGGGTACAACCTTCTGCAAGGAGTCCGAGGCCCAGGAACCTCGAACCAGGATCTTGCCTCTCGCCAGCCTGCCCCCCCCCTCCCGGGACGGGGATCGGTGCCGCGAAGCCTGGCGGAGACGGCATCTACCCCGACCGGGTGGATTGGTCGGGCAGTGGGGCCAGGGCTCGCCCAGTGAGCGACGCAACAAAAAAAGCAGTGTCGTCTTCGCCGACGCACGCTGGCGCGCAAGCTGCCCGCGTAAGGGCCGCGCGTGAGCGCCCTCGTCTCCAGTGCGGCGTGCCGCGCGAGCGGCCCGCGTAAGCCGCCGCGTAAGGTCGCTATGCCATCTCGCGCAAGGCTCCTCTCTTTGCGTCGCTCGAGTGGGCATGGGGGGGATAGGTCTGACGATGCTGGAGCACCTCAACGCTGGCCGACCGAGGCAGGCCGACCGAACCCTCCTCTTGGGTCTTGGGGTGATGCGAGGCTGCCCTTCCCCCCCCTGCCCCGACTCCCTGGCGAACCCATCGCGATTCTTCGGCGGTCGTCTGGATAGGGTAGGTTGTGCCTGCACGACCTATTCGTGCATCTCACTGAGCCCCTCCAGTACTAGGAGGCGTCCCGCGGACGACGGGGAAGGAGGAGGAGGAGGAGGAGGAGGAGGAGGAGGGGGAGGAGGGAGGAAGAAGGAGGAGAGGAGGAAAGGAGAGAGGAGGAGGAGGAGGAGTGAGGAAGGGAGGAGGAGGAGGGAAGGAGGGAGGAGGGAGGAGGATGAGGGAGGGTGAGGAGGAGGAGGAGGAAGAGAAGGAAGAGGAGGAGGGGGAGGAGTGAGGAGGAGGAGGAGGAAGAGAAGGAAGAGGAGGAGGAGGAGGAGGAGGAAGAGGATGGGGAGGAGGAGGAGGAGGAGGAGGAGGAGGAGGAGGAGGAGGAGGAGGAGGAGGAGGAGGAGGAGGAGTGGCAGGAGCAGGCTACGTCGCACGCGTCGAGCTTCACTTCTGGGAGCGGCGGATCGAGTGTGCGAGCGTCAACTTGCGCCGCCTTCCGAACTTTGCTCCGAATCTGGACTTTGCTGGCTTATGCGCGCCGCTCCGCGGGTTGCACGGTCTGGACGGGCGGTGCGGCGAGACAATAGCTCGTGCTTTGCGCCTACGCCTCTGTGCGCTTCGACACTGGCTTTGGAACATCAGACAAGCCATCACTCACGTCGGGGCAGGGAGTGGGGATTGAAATTTGGAGAGCGTCTAGATGGCGAGCTGTTGTCGAGCTGTTTGCGGACGTGATCTCCTTCCTACTAGAGAAATTGATTGGTGGCCTTCGAACTTCCCAGGTAATAGGTTGTTACCTTACGCTTGGACGCCACATCATGTCTACACGGCCGCATTTGTTGACTGCGTGATGCTGCCAGCTCTGTGAACAGCTGCGCTGCCATCGTGTTCGACGTCCTGTTTTTTCATACTGTTTGTGCCTGCGATTTTTGCGAGTTAAAATCAACAACGATCACACACTTCAAAGCACAAATGAATAACCTATTGTTTTTAATTTTTTAGTTTACGAAGTAACTATTACCAAACTCAAATATTACCAAACTCAAAGAATGTATGTTTTTCAAAAAACCTCAAAATGCAAAACATGTGGTGTTGTTTCTGTGAGCCTTCGCCCCTCTGCATTGGGCCAGCGGATTCGGATTGTCAGGCTCGAGGGACGGGTTCCTGCTCCCATGCTCGGTGCCCGTGGCTAGCACGGGCACGACATCCACGCGGAGGTCATCGCCCTGGTGTGTGCCCTCGTGCTCCCTCTCCCTCCCCTCTCCTCTCCTCTCCATCCATGGCCCCACCCCGCCGTCTAACATTACTCAGCATGAGGACTCTTCTCCCTTCCCTGATCATGTCCAGCGGTGCCGCCGCTTCCCTCGTGTATTTATCGCACCGGATTTCGACAATGTGTGTATCATCTGAGACTTTACGATCTCGGAACGTTCACGGTCCTTCAACATGATGCACCCGCTGTGTTGGTCACACTTCACGATTGAAGCTTTGCCCTCATCGTTAAGAAAGGCGCTCTCGCTGCAGCGTGGGCCACATTTCTGGATCCGATTCCTTCATCGTCGTTGCCGCCCTCCTCCTTCCCCTCCTCCGCCTTCCCCCAGTCCTCCTGCTCCTCCTGTTTTTCCTGCTCCTGCTTCTGCTGATCGTCCTTCTTCCTCATCGTTCTCCTACTCCTCTTTCTGCTCATCCGCCTCTCCCTCCTCCAATGTACAGCCCTCCCCTTTAGTTTGCGCATCGCACGATGGGGCCATTTTGGGTATAACGGTCCTTTAGGACACCCCAGTCGGCGGATACAAAATAATTCAGAACAATTGGAAGGGATTGTTTGAAGGGGTAGGACCCAAGGGCCACAAGAGAGCCCAAGATGGCCGCAGACGGAGCCGTAGCCATTTTGGCTCAAAGCTCAAGCGGCGCGAGCCAGACCTACCAGGTTCTATGCGAATCGCGAGGTCCAATGTAGGTTTTGGTTCATACCAGACCCGTCCTCACTTGCGAGAGACGAGGTGTGATGCCGATCATGGCCGAACACGTCAAACGCATCGTGGCCGTCACTCGGTGTCCCTCTTTTTCTTGCAGGAGAGAGGTTCACGGTCAAGCTCGTCACCAGGCCAGTCTCGCTCGTGAGCCGCCAGGAGAGGGACGAGCTGGCCAAGGAGCTGCTCGCTTCGAGCCAGAAGGTGTCTGCCCTCAAGGAGGAGCACGCCATCTAGGGCGCGGAGGCGAGTGCGAGCATGGGTGGGAGTCGCAGGCTCCGCGTCGACAACGAGGCCCGCCAGCAGGAGCACGATGCCGACCACATTTGGGGAGTCAAGTGTGCCCAGTTTTGTCGCTTCAGTGGCCAGTCGTCCTCGCCCTCGCAGGGCCGGGCGGTGTACACGTGGTCCCGATGTTCGGCGTGCCGCGAGCCAGGTGGCATGCCTTGGCTGCCTGACCCGAGTCTGCCCAATCAGCACATTCACGGCCATGTCGTTGCGAGAATAAGACCGACTACAACCATTTCGGATTGTTCAGGAACTACTTCGGTCAGTTTTCATCCACTGGAAACGGACTGATCGCAACCTGAAGGATTCCTACACAAATCTTTATGGAGAACACCGGATTGCAGCCGATCCAAGAGCTTCCGCAGAGCTCCTGCAGAGCTTCTGCAGAGCTTCCGCAGAGCTTCTGCAAAGCTTCTGCAGAGCTTCTGCAGCGCTTCTGAAGAGCTTCTGCAGAGCTTCCGAGGAGTTTTTGGAGAGCTTCCGAAGAGCTTCTACCACCACACCACCACCACCACCACCACCACCACCACCACCACCACCACCACCACCACCACCACCACCACCACCACCACCACTACTACTACTACTACTACTACTACTACTACTAGTACTAGTACTAGTACTAGTACTAGTACTAGTACTAGTACTAGTACTCCTACTACTACTACTACTACTGCGTTCTACTGCTACTACTACTGGTACTACTGCTACTACTGCTACTACTACTACTACTATTACGACTACTACTACTACAAGTACAACAACAACTACTACTACTACGACTACTACGACTACTACTACTACTGCCTTCTACTGTTACTGCTACTTCTACTACTGCTGCGACTGCTACCGCTATTAAAACAACTACCACTACTATCTTTACTACTACTACTACTACTACCACTACTACTACTGCCTTCTACTGCTACTACTACTACTGGTACTACTGCTACTACTGCTACTACTACTACTGCTACTGCTGCTACTGCTGCTGCTACTACTATTGCCGCTACTACTACTACTACTGCTACTACTAGTACTAGTACTAGTACTAGTTCTAGTAGTAGTAGTAGTAGTAGTAGTAGTAGTAATACTACTGCTGCTGCTGCTACTACTACTACTACTGCTACTTCTACTACTACTACTACTACTACTACGACTACGACTACGACTACGACTACTACTACTACTACTCCTACTACTACGACTACTACTACTATTACGACGACTACTACTACTACTGCGACTACTACTACGACTACTACTACAACTACTATTGATACTACTGCTACTACTACTACTACTACGACTACTACTACTACAACAGCTACTACTACGACTACTACTACTACTACTACTACTACTACTACTACTACTACTACCACTACTACTACTACTACTACTACTACTTCTACTACGACTACTGCGACTACTACTACTACTACTACTACTACTACTACTATGACCTTCTACTGTTACTGCTACTTCTACTACTGCTACTACTGCTACTGCTACTACTACTTCTATCACTACTTTTACTACTATTACTACTACTAGTACTACTACTACTACTACTGCGTTCTACTGCTACTACTACTGGTACTACTGCTACTACTGCTACTACTACTACTGCTACTGCTGCTGCTCTTGCTGCTGCCACTGCTACTACTGCTCCTTCTACGACTACTACTGCTACTACTAGTACTAGTAGTAGTAGTAGGAGTAGTAGTAGTAGTAGTACTAATACTGCTGCTGCTGTTATTACTACTACTACTGCTATTACAACTACTACGACTGCTACTACTACGACGACTACTACTATTACTACTATGACTACGACTACTACTACTACTACTACTGCTACTACTACTACTACGACTACGACGACGACGACTACTACTACTACTACTACTACGACTGTACTACTACTACTACTACTTACTACTACTACTACTACTACTACTACTACTACTACTACTACTACTACTACTACTACTACTACTACTACTACTACTACTACTACTACTACTACTACTACTACTACTACTATACTGCTACTACTACTACTACTACTACTACTACTACTACTACTACTACTACTACTACTACTACTACTACTACTACTACTTACTACTACTACTACTACTACTACTACTACTACTACTACTACTACTACTACTACTACTACTACTACTACTACTACTACTACTACTGGTACGACTACTACTAGTACTACTACTACTACTACTACTACTACTACTACTGCTGCTGCTGCTACTACTACTACTACTACTACTACTACTACTTACTACTACTATTGCTACTACTGCTACTACTGCTACTACTACTATTACTAGGGTCGGCCTCCCGTTGTTTGCGCCCTGGAGGGGCTTGGGGCTCTTCGAAATTTTCCGGAATTCATGCAATTCCTATGCGCTCGCAGGAACTCTTAGGGTTCGATGGGATTTGATTCTTAGGCTTGTGGATTGGTAGGGTTTGTAAGAATTTTCAGGATACCTCACGAGATCCTCACAATAATCTGGGAAGGGTACCTGGGAATTCTTAGGATTCCCTAAGAGGCCTTCTCAGGAATCTGGAAATTGGTGGAATGCTCAGGAGTCCATAGGATTGCTTAGGAGGCCCTCTCAGGAATCTGGGAATTGGTGGGATCCCGTGGAATTCCTAGGATTCCCTTGGAGGCCTCCGTAGGGATCTCGAGGAATTCACCAGATTCCTTGGGAGGCCCTTCCAGGAATCTGGGCAGCTGGTCGGATCCATTGGGATTCCTAGGTATCCTGAAGAGGCCTCTGCAGGAATCTTGGCAATTAGTAGAATCCATGGGAATTCTTAGGTCTCCCTAGGCAGCCCTCTCAGGAACCTGGGAATTGTAGGATCCCTCGAAATTTTTAGGACTCCCTAGGAGGCCCTCTCGGGGATCTAGCACTTGGTAGGGTCCTAGGACTTCCTTGGGAATTGGTAGGAGCCCTAGGAATTCCTAGGATCCCCTGAGCAGCCCTCTCAGGAATCTGGTGATTTGTAGGATCCCCCGGAATGTGTAGGATTCCCGAGGAGGCCTTTTCAGGAATCTGGCAATGGGTAGCATCCTTAGGAATTCTTAGGATTGCCTAGGAGGCCCTCTCAGGATCCCGGCAGTTGGTAGGATCCCTTGGAAGTCTCCTCGTTCTAAGAGGACCTCCCAGGAATCTGAGCAATTTGTGGGATCCCGTCGCATTCCTCGGATTGCGTAGGAGGCTTTCTTAGGAATCGGGCAATTGATAGGATCCTTGCGAATTCTTGTGGTTCCTTCGGAGGCCCTTCCACGCATCTGAACAATTAGTAGGATCCTTGGGAATTCCTAGGATTGCCTAGGCGGCCCTCACAGGCATCTTGAATTCTTAGGATCCTGAGGGATTCCTACGATTCCTTCAGAGGCCCTCTCAGGAATCTGGGAATTTGTAGGATCCCTGGAAATTCCTGGGGCTCTTTAGGAGGCCCTCCCGGGAATCTGGGAAGTGGTCGAATCCGTTAGAAGTTTTAGAATTCCTTAGAATCCTTCTCCGGAGTCTGGTAATTGGTAGGATCCCGTGGAATTTCCAGGATTCCCTAGGAGGCCCTCCCAGGAATCTGGGAATAGGTAGGATCCGTAGGAATTCTCCAGATTTCCGAAAAGACCTTCTTAGGATTCTGGCGAACTCCTCAGACGAATCACGTTGGAATCGTATACGAATCACATCGGAATCGTATACGAAGCACATAGGAATCGTATACGAGTCGCATCGAAATTGTGTACGAAATACATAGAAATCGGATACGGGTCATGGCCACGTTGAAGCTCAAGTAAATTTGTTTAGCGGAAATCATGTCTGGCCGTCGGTGATCGGACCGATCGCAACCGTTTTTTTAGATTCCCATTGGGCGGCTCCAGGGAGTTGACTGCACCCAGAAGCGCTTTCATGATCTCTCCCTTAATCGAAAGCTTATTGAATTGACCTACGGACCGATCGCAACTGGTTGTGATTAGTTCGAAGTTGTCGACGATCGGTCCGAAATGGTTGCGATCGGTCTCCATCGCATGTCGTTGTCCTTGCGAGAGTGTGGTCTCGCAGCGCCTGGTGTCCATGATGCGATAGGTTGATTTGGGCTTGTGGGACGACCGTGGTGTGGCATTGTGTGTGTCTTTACAGTCTGTCTGTTGTTCCCCTCAAGGTGTTTCCTTTCTTTCCGGGCATTCTCCTCCCCCGTATCGTCCCCGCATCCCCTCATCTTCTTCCTTCCTTGAGCACGTTCTTGAAGTTCTCAGAGCTTCCAGAGCCATGCGTCCGTCCCAACTCGTGCGAGTATCGCGTGGTTGTAGGAGTGGATTTTCGACCTCGCGTCTGCGCCTTCGTGTCCAGGGCCACGAGGGTACGTCTGAGCTGCGAAGGAGCATGCTATCAGCGGCGAACGGAAGCGGTTTGGGAATGTCGAACGGAATCCATCGGTGCTTTGGTCGTCATCTTGAATTTTTGTTCGAAGGCATCGGTCGCTACCGTCTCAGTGGCTGCCGTGATGCCCGGCGCGTCGCTGGCCGAGTGGCACGTCCTATGTCTGACTCGAGGCTGTCCCACAGGACTGCGTGCCCGCCTGGTCTGGAGGCGCACTGGATAGCGCGAGGCTTGACGCTGGTCGGGGCTCCCCTCTCCGAGCACCGCAGCCGCGGGAGCTCCCGCGCCCGTGCGAATGGCGCCGGGCGGGCCAGGGCGGGGTTGGCTATGCAATGGGGGGGCGCCGGGGACGCCGCGAGACGGGCCGCCGGGCTGCTTTCGAAGGTCTCCGAGCTGCCCTCTCTGTCACACTTGCGGCCGCCCCGCAGCCATTGCTATTGTGTGGCCTCAGAGCAGATGGCGCCGAAATGCGGACTGTTCAGCGCCCGTCGGGTCGGACGTGGTTTTGCAGCGTGCTTGCGGAGAGGCAGTGCACAGGCACCGAGAAGTCGCGGAGGTTGATCGACCTCCTACCCTGACACGTCGATTCGCGAATTGGCCGTTTTCGGCTCGCGGGGGCGGGTCGCGGCCGTCATTTTTGCGGGTCCAGATCCGTCGGTTTCGGTCTTGGGCCGTTTTCACCAAAGGGAGTTTTACTAAACGGAGTTTTGCCCACCGCCGAAATACAAAAAGGGAGGGCCGCAGGAGAGGTCTCTAGGAGGGGCTCTCTCGGCAACCTCGTTTGAGCAGGTAGAGATCAGCTCGATCTATCAGTGTGTAATTCCCCTCCAGTTTTCCATTTTTTCAGTGATGACCAGCACGCGACAAAAACCAACCTGAAACGAGCGAGTTCGTAGAATTCCTTAGACTTCCCACTTCGCCCTCCCCCTCGGACGCCTTCGAGCTCGTTGCGTTCCCGTGCTGCTGGGCGCGAGGATCTCGTCCAGCTTCTTGTTTTGCTTTGCTACGCTTGGCCTCGGATGGCCCAGTCACAAGGGCAACGTCTTGTTGTGAGCTTCGCGACGGCACCGACCTCGACGTTGACGACGACGTCGTTGTCGACGTCGTCGACGTGACGACGGCGACGCCGCCGACGATGACGACATCGACGACCAGGGTCGGCCACCATGCCCATTTGTGGAAGTGTAGGTATACGGAGCGGGAGGAGAGGGAAGCGGGAACGATATAGAGAATAGCGCATACGGAAGTTTATCCCAACCATCCTGTTGTGATGGGTCCTCGTCTTGAAGAAACGGTCCCCGCGTCTCCTTCTCCTCCCTCCTCCTCCTCCCCCTCCTCTCTCCTCCATGTGTTTCACCCACCCAGTACAGCGTTTCGTGGACCCATAGGGAGTTCCACCGAAGGCCCCAGTGGGGGGTACCACATGTGTCCACCACACCCAGTACAGCGTTTCGTGGCCTCATAGGGAGTTCCACCGCAGGCCCCAGTGGGGGGTACCACGTGCATTCGCCACACCCGGTACCGCGCTTCGTGGCCCGACAGGGAACTCCACCGAAGGCCCCAGTGGGGGGTACCACATGCGTCCGCCACACCCATTACAGCGCTTCGTGGCCCCGTAGGGAGCTCCACCTAAGGCCCCAGTGAAGGGTACCACATGCGTCCGCCACACCCATTGCAGCGTTTCGTGGCCCCATAGGGAGCTTCATCGGAGGCCGCAGTAGGGGTGGCCACATGCGTCCGCTGCACCCGGTACAGCGTTTCGTGGCCAATGGGACCGCCCGCAAGCGTCCCGCACGCGCAATTTGACATTTTCACCCACCCAGTACAGCGTTTCGTGGTCCCATAGGAGGCTTCACCGAACCCCCCAGTGGGACCGTCCGCATTCGTCCCGCACACCCAATTTGGCATTTTCACCTACCCAGTATAGCGTTTCGTGTCCCCAATGTGGGACTCCACCGAAGCCCCCAGTGGGATCGCCCACATGCGTGCTGCACGCCCAATTTGGCAGTTTCACCCACCCAGTACAGCGTTTCGTGGCCTCATAGGAAGCTTCACCGAAGCCCCCAGTAGGACCGTCCGCATGCGTCCCGCACACCCACCCAATTTGGCATTTTCACCCACCCAGTATAACGTTTCGTGGCCCCAATAGGGTACTCCACCGAAGCCCCCAGTGGGACCGTCCGCATGCGTCCCACACGCCCAATTTGGCATTTTCACCCACCCACTACAGCGTTTCTGGACCCCCTAGGGAGCTCCACCGACGGCCCCAGTGCTACTGCCCGCATGCGTTCCCCCCCACTCAGTGCAGCGCTTCGTGGCCCCATGGGGAGCTTAACAGAAGAAGACATTCACAGTTGCGGTACCCACAATTGCTTATGGTTGGGTCCTTCGCCAGGATAATTTTTTGGTGCCTTTGTGGAAGCAGGGTGCGACTTGCAGATAATGTGTGAGTTTCAAGTAGGGGCAATTTCCGAATGACAAGTGTGAAACTGGTTAGCCGCTTGAAACATCAAGTTGGAAGAGCGACCGTGGCATTGGGGTGCCTTAGTATTCACTTCACGAGGAAGGACTTGCGCACCTCCGCGAAGTGCGGTGCCATATTCTGCCATTTCTTCGGATTCTCACAGTTAATTGGATTGCCCATCTAAGACTGGGTGGAGCGGTGGGTGCGAATTTGCGCACGGGTGCAGGGTCTGGGAGGCGTGGTTGAGCACTCCAACGCTGTCATATCTGGAGGGCATTGTCAATCAGAGGTCCAGATGAACTGGCAGGACACTGTCATCTTTCAGCTCTCGGGCATGGACCGCTAGGGTGTGGGCCTGCACGACGTGCCTGCTTGGTCTGCACGTTAGTCGTCGTTGTCCGTCGCTCCAGCGCTGCAATTCCTGGCGCACTGGGTGCCGGTCGAGGGAAGAAACATGCTGACCATGATCAATATGTCGCGGGATCATGTCGACGCCGATTTTGGTCATGGTCCTTGCATGCCGTCGCCGATTCGCGGGAGATATCCACGAATCGATGGTGACCAAGATGGACGGTAACCAAGATCGGCACCGACGTTTCCGTGTTCAGTCTTGGTCATGGTCTCCGCTTTCTCTCCTTCGAGTCGAGCATAGCCAGGCAAGCTGGTCTTGAGCTTTGATTTGCTTGCCGCACGCACAGCACGTGGGGCATGCAAACCAGGCGTGTATGAAGGGCGCACCTGCCGTCTCTAATCTTCCAGGGGATCGGGTGTGGTGTGCGAGACTTCTCGGCGTTGGTGTTCTGCCCGCATGCTCCTGTCGTCAAGGATGCCGAGACAGCCATGTGGACTTCAGCGCTCGCATTGCAGGTTAACCGCCCCCTCAGCGAGTCAGCGACCAACTGGGAGAGTTTGGGCCACGAGGTATCAGCACGCACGGGAGCATTCCCAGCTCGATTTCCCTGGGTCTTTGGTGCTGCCTCGCCCCTGCACGCGCCCGAGGAAGGCTCGTGCGTGGGGATGTGGGCTGATAGGCTCTTGCCGGAGTGCTGCGGTGCCCTCGCGTTCTCATGTCACTTCGTGCTGGCGTCGGCATGTATTTGCCTCCTCTCGTGTGCATGTGTCTGTGCTTCGATGTTCTCGTCGCGGTCATGTCGCCGATGGGCTGTCTCAGGCAGCAACGTCGTGTGGGGGTTCTATTGGGACCAGCGGATAGTCCAATGCGACGGCTCACGAACATGAGCACACCGGAGGTCTGTTGCTCCAGGCTGTCAAGCTCATGTCTCCTGATGTTGGACGAGGACGTCAGTAATTCCTCACGGTTGGGACCGCTGTGTACCGATCGACTGTATTTCGTTGTGCATTCCGCGTCTCATTTTATCATGCACATCGGCTCAACGCGTATGCTCGAAAATCGCAGCCTCGTTGATTTCTCATTCTCTGACCGTTGCTCTCTCTGGCCCTCCGTACTGGGCAGGACGAGATCATCGTTTTCCCTCCCAACTGCACAGCCGTCACATCGGAGATCCCGTTGCGAGACAGCGTCCACACGTGGGCGATGTGCCGTTGTGAGTTGCTCCTCGCTCGTCCAGCCTCTCCCCATCCACACTGGAAACCAGGCAGTGGATGTGAACATCCTCTGATCACGACGCAAGACGTACAAGGCCTGACGACCCGAGTGCAGAATTGAATATTGACATTTATTTTGGTTTGTGCAGCCGTTGCCAGTGTTGGAATGGCCTCCGGCCAGTGCCGCCGATCCCGTGGCGTTTCTGTTTCTTGCGCTTTTCGTTTTTTCCTTGGAGGAGGAGGAGCAGGATGAGAAGGAGAAGGGGTGAGGAAGAGGATGAGGAAGAGGAGGAGGGAGGAGGAGGAGAAGCAGGAGGAGGAAGAGGCTTGTGAAGAGGGAAAATCGTCGCGCCACCTCTCTGGCTCGAAGCCAGCTGTGTCTTCGCAGGCGAGCTCGCACCAGCTTCCGGTCCCACGTGCCAGCCACTGCGCTTGCGCGGTCTTTTCCTTCCTTCCGCATTTGTGCTGCACCTACGTCTCCAGCTCCTGGCCCAGGTGTCATGGCACTAACATCGCAGAGCGGATTTCGTTCGGAAAACGATAGGGTGGGCCTAGGGTGTCCTGGAGAATTTCGTTCCGGATTTCGAGGTGAATTTCGTGCGGGCTTGTTTTTGGGCCAGGAATGACGACCCCAAAAAGTCCACGCGAAATTCACTTCGTTTTTCGCTCGCCGTTTCGGGAAACAAACACGCCGAAATCCACGCAGAAATCCGCTGCAGCACGTCTGCAAGGCCGGTGCAATGACAGGTGTATTGCCTGGTCTGGCGCACGCGTGGTTGCATGATGATGCGGCTTGTGGTGCAGCCGTGCGCATCTCAGCCCTCCTCCTCTGCCTCCTGAGATGTCGCCTCCGCTTCCCGTCGTGCTCTGCCCGCCCGCTGCTCTCCTCTCAGGTGATGAAGAATCAGAAGGAGGATGACGTCAAGGTGCCCTTCTACCACATACGACTACGCGCTGGAGAGGCACGAGTGGCGCGGGTCAGCGAAAGCGCTGCACATGATGAGAGTAGTTTGCGTGACACGATGTGATCGATGAAAACAACCAGGATCCATAATTACCGCCGACAGGGTATTCATATTTTTCTGCGTGCGTATAACACACGGCGCTTTCCGCACCACAACCCGCCACCTCTCACCGCTACCACCACCAGTAACTCGACAGCGCATTCGAGTACGCTGCGCCTGTGGATCAGAGTCCGAACAACCAGTAAGCCCTCGACAATCACCACCGAAAGCACCAGATTTCGTAAACCACATTATGCTGTGTCGTTTTTCCCTTGCCAGGTGTTCCATTCACGCCCGCCGTCCCACTCACGGCCATCGTCCAGCCCGCCTGTCGGCTGGGGTTTCGCATCTCGACTCGCAGTTGTAACCATTTGTTTCTGTGTCCCGCTTCCTTGGAAATACTGTGACCAGTGTTTCCTCAAGCGCCGTTTGGCGAGGCTCGCTTTGGAAACAAGTGGATCGCCTGAGCAGCACTGGGTCACACGGAGGCGAAGACGGCCCGAGAAGGAACGAGCAGCTACCGAGAACCTGCTCCTGCAAGCCGAGGAGAGCCCCGACAAGCTGCCGAGACGGCCGCAGAGCGGCCTGACGAACATCCAGCAACCGCTGACTTTGGCGCAGAAAGAGCGCCAGGGGGCCCCAAGAGGGGCCCGAAAAGTGACCAGGATTGGTCGAGTGCGGCGGAGTGGTTTGAACTATGGAAGGGGGGAAGGGAAACAAAAACATCCCGACTTAGTTTGTGGCTCCCGGAGAGGCTTCCGGAGGCTCTCTTGGGGCGCCCCTGACGACCGAGAAAGCTTCCCAGAAGGCGCCAGCTCGGGGGCGGCCCGAGTGGCAGTCAGGACGGCCGCAGAGAGTTTCCGCAGATTTCATTCCAAGATGGAAGGAGGAAGGAGCCTGGGGAGATGCACAGGAGCTCCAAGAGAGGCGCCAGGAGGAGCCCGAGACGGATGGAATCATCAAATTCTGATGTGTTTTACTTGGTTTTTGCTCATCGGGGTTCGCAGGTGCTCTGAACCCGAAAGAAGGTGGAGAGGCATCCAGAACGTGGCCGTGATGACCAGCAAAATGAGCCCAGCCCCGAGAGGCCCTCAAAAATCGGCTTGGGAGGCTCCGGAGAGGTTTCTGAGATGGCCTGGCGGCGACCAGAAAGGAAGCACCTAAAATGTGGGCCGTTTTGGGGCGGAGATGGTGGCCAGAGGGCGAAATCCTGGGGGCATCTTGGGCCGGGGGCACTTCTACCAACACCCGAACCTTGCCGGGACCTTGCCGGGGTACCCTTCGTCCGGGGATATCCCCAGGTGCGACTCCGCGCGCGCGCGAGCCAGAAGTGTCCTGAAACTGCTGCCGGGGATCCTAGCACGCCCCTGGCCTCCTGGGCCGGCGAATTACAGTGATGCGGCGATGGCGCGCTGGCGACGCTGTACGAACCAACCGTATCGTATGTGTCTGCTGTGCCGCTCAAGCCGGCGGCGCTTTATCCCCACGGCGTGCGCCAGGATTAGTCACCACCTACCAAACCACCCCAACCAAACCCGAAGGCTTCAATTTGCCCTCCATTTCCAGTGGGGGGGGGTCGGGGAACACTGAAAAAACACATGGAACCCGTACCCACCCCAACCCGAAATTCGGGTCAAATTCGGGTCTTCGGGTTGGGTTGGGGTGGTTTGGTAGGTAGTCAGGTACGCACTCGCCTCCACCCTTTGTCCCTTCCTTTTCCACCCCCTGCCTCCCACCGCCTCGTCTCCCCGGTGCTTTCCATCCCCTGCCTCCTTTCCAGTTGTCATGGCACCCCCTGCCAGCCGAAGAGGTACGTGGCCGAACGACAATCTGTGACCGAAAACGTGCCCGAAGTTGTGACCGAGAACGTTGTGTGACCGAAGATGCGACCGAAGGTGAAAAACATCTTGGCCTCGAGCCAAGCACTTCGGTCACACCCGGGCGCGGTTGGAAATTCTCGGGCGCAGGTTTCGGTCACACCCGGGCAGATATTTGGGCACAGTTTCGGTCACGACGTCTCCTTGATAGAGATGAGGCGACGTGGCAATTTCCTCCCTCGCTCCTCGCCCCCCCCCCTTCCCCCCTCGCCTCAGCCCCCCGCCCAGTGACGTCTCTGGCCGCGCGCCCTGGCCGCACGGGCCCTCCTGCGCCCAGCGCCGTTCGCTTTCGCCCTCCGGGCGGGAGGCCGTGGTCATACCCAGCATGGCCGTGCACGTCGTGAAGGCTGCGGCGGCGCATGTCGGGGTCGCGCTTGCAAAGGATGCTGCTGCTGCTGATGATGATAGTGGTGGTGTTGTTTTGATGGTGATGATGATGCTGATGATGATGACGAGGACGATGATAGTGGTGGTGCTGCTGCTGCTGATGATGATGGGGGTGGTAATGATGAGGATAATTATGCTGGTGATGGCGAGGAGGACGATGCTGCTGCTGCTGATGATGATTATGATCTGGTGATGATGACGATGCTGCTGATGATGGTGGTGGTAATGACGATGATGCTGCTGCTGATGATAATTCTGATGACTAGGGTCATGATAATGATGATGATGCTGCTGATGATGATGATATTGATGATGACGATTATGATGATGCTGCTGCTGATGATGACCATGATGGTAATAGTGGCGGTGATGCTGCTGATGACGGTGGTGGTAATGATGACGATGATTCTGATGATGGTGAGGAGGATGAAGTTGCTGCTGATGATGGTTATGATCTGGTGATGATGCTGCTGTTGATGATGGTCGTCATGATGATGATGATCATCATAATGAGGATGATGAGGATGATGTCGGTGATGTTGTTGTCGATGATGATGCTGATGATGATGATGGTGATGATGATGAGGATGTTGCTGCTGATGGTGCCGACGATGGTGGTGATGCTTATGCTTCTGATGATGGTTATGACGATGATGATGGTGATGATGTTGATGATGCTGCTGATGCTGATGCTGAGGCTGCTGTTGCTGTTGCTGTTGCTGTTGCTGTTGCTGCTGCTGATGGTGATGAGGATGAGGATGAGGTTGAGGATGGCGATGATAATGAAGATGATCATGATCACGATGCTGCTGCTACTGATGATGATGACGATGATGATGATGATTATGATTCTAATGATGATGGTGGTGATGTTGCTGATGATGATGATGCTGATGATGATGATGATGGTGATGCTGATACTGATGATGCTGATGTTGATGATGATGCGGAGACTGATGATGATGCTGCTGATGATGATGAGGACGATAATGCTAATGGTGATGATGATGACGACGATGGCGATGCGGATGATGCTGATGATGATGAGGGTGATGAGGGTGATGATGATGTTGATGATGATGACGATGATGATGATGATGATGATGATGATGATGATGAGGTTGACGACGACAATGCTGATGACGATGATGATGCTGCTGATGATACTGATGGTTGTGATGGTGGTGGTGCGATGATGATCATGGTGATGATGACGATGCTGATGATGATGGTGCTGCTGATGATGATGATGCTGATGCTGCTGATGATGATGCTGATGCTGCTGCTGCTGACGATGCTGACGATGATGATAATGACGAGGATGATACTGATGCTGTTTATGATGATGATGCTGCCGCTGATGATGATGTGGAGGAGATGATGATGATGATGATGATGATGATGATGATGATGATGATGATGATGATGATGATGATGCTGATTATGATGATGATGATGAGGATGATGATGCTGATGCTGATGCTGATGATGATGTTGATAGTGATGATGATGATCGTGATGATGATGCTGATGATGATGATGCTGATGCTGATGCTGATGTTGATGCTGATGTTGATGATGCTGATGCTGCTGATGATGTTGATGATGAGGATGATGATGATGCTGATGATGGTGATGATGATGATGATGATAATGCTGATGATGACGATGCTGCTGATGCTGATGATGATGATGACGATGATGATGATGATGATGATGATGATGCTGATGCTGATGCTGATGATGATGATGATGATGATGATGATGATGATGAGGATGAGGATGAGGATGATGAGGATGATGAGGAGGAGGAGGCGGAGGAGGGTGAGGATGATGATGATGATGATGATGATGATGATGATGATGATGATGATGATGATGATGATGATGATGATGATGATGATGATGATGATGATGATGATGATGAGGAGGAGGAGGAGGAGGAGGAGGAGGAGGAGGGGAGGAGGAGGAGGAGGGGCGGGGATGAGGAGGAGGAGGAGGAGGAGGAGGAGGAGCAGGAGAGGCGGAGGAGGAGGAGGAGGAGAAGGAGGAGGAGGAGGAGGAGGAGGAAGAAGAGGAGGAGGAGGAGCAGGAGGAGGAGGATGAGGAGGAGGAGGAGGAGGTGGAGGAAGTGGAGGAGGAGGAGAAGGAGGAGGAGGAGGAAGAAGACGAAACATAATAAGAAGCAGAGTAATGATAATACGAATACTTATGTCTTATACTAAGAACAATAGCAATAAGAAGGGAACTGTCAATACTACTAATGATAAGAAGAAGAAGGCTGATAATAATAAGAGGACGAAGGGGAATCATCATAATAATAATAAGAATGAGAAGAAACATACTAATAATCCAAAGAATAAGAAGAGCATCAATAACACTATTAATAATAAGATTAATACTAATAATAATATTAAGAAAATGATAATAAGAAGAATACTAATATAAAATGAATAATACGAATAATACTTATAATAATGATATGAAGAAGAATAAGAAGAATAATAATAAGAGGAGGAGGAGGGGAGGAGGAGGAGGAGGAGGAGGAGGAGGAGGAGGAGGAGGAGGAACAGGGGGAGGGGAGGGAGGAGGAGGAGGAGGAGGGAGGAGGAGGAGGAGGAGGAGGAGGGAGGAGGAGGAGGAGGAGGAGGAGGACACGCGCGAAGGTAGATCATGCCCTTCCGTCCACGCGCTTATGCAGGCCAGAGAGCGTGAGTCACGACAGACTCCCCAAGGTTAGACCATGACGCACCTCCTGCTTGGTTTGCGTGCAGGTGATGCGCGCGCGTGTGTCTCTGTGTGTAGGGCCCCCTCCTCGCATCCCAGTCTGCCTGCCTTGGCGCTTCAGCGTTTCCCCTGCGCACGCTTTTCTTTAACGCTCGGTCAATCGCCGAGTCTTTTGTCCCCGCTTCTACTAAAGCTTGGCAGTTCGTGGTCAATCCATTTTTTTCCCATGGACCTGTCGACTGCAGTAATTTTCGCAACGGAGGAAAAAGCTGTGTGTGTAGGCTTTCGAGGCAAAGCTCGTTTCGTTGTTGGCCTTGCACTCTCTGTTGCGCGCCTGAATCATAGTGATTCAGATGCGGTTTACTGGTTCGGGTCGGCCTGTCGGTTGGTTCGGTTCGGCCGGTTCGGTTCGCGTCCCGAGCAGGCTCGGTTCGGCTGGTTCGAGTTGGCCAGTTCGGCCGGTTCGGTTCGGCTGGTTCGGCTTGCGTCGCGGGCAGGGTCGGTTCGGCTGGTTCGGGTTGCGGGCCGGTTCGGTTCGGCCGATTCGGTTCCAGACCCGAGTCGCGGTTCTCAGTCTGGTTCGGGGTCATTATGATGATGTTCGCCAGCTTTGACCTTTAACAGGATATTTTTGGATTTTCACGAATCCCCACCAGCCCATCCAGAAATTATGTCCAAGGCAGTTGCTTGAAAGGGCGCAGGTAAGCATGTAGTGGAGCAAAAAGGCCAACGGTGGTGAAATCAGAGACATCGGAGGGCCTCTTGGGGCCATCTTGGGGAGCATGAAAAATCCGTGCGGAGCTCTGAGAGTTTCTGTTCACGCAGTTTGCTCTTCCTCTGCACCCCTTAGCCTTCCCCCTTCTCCTCGCGCTGGCTGGGGGGAAGGCAGGGGCGCGCGCGCGCGCGGAAAGCGCGCCGAGCGGCGCCGCTTCGAACATCAGCCCCTGCCCTAAGAAGTGTATGCGGGGCGACTTTGGCGGGCCGCTGGCTGGGGTGGGTGGGTGGGTGGGTGCAGGGGAAGGGGCGTTCTGTGGCGCGCGCGCGGGGAGAGCACGGCGGTGCGGCCTCGAACAGCATGTTACCTTGAGGAGTGTCGGGTGGGGGGGGGCGGCAAGCGGCGCTCCGCCCCCCCCTGGGAAAGGGAAGCCGGTTAGTGATCGTACCCCGAAGCCTAAACAAACATGCCAGAATCACTAAACTACGTCTGCCGTGGCTGGTGTTTCTTCGGGTGACGGCAGTTCTGGTTAGTGGAATGGGGCGGGGGGGCGTCCCCCGGGGTACCCATCACTAAACCAGGTCCCACTAAACCCCCCCTGCGCCCGCAGGGCCTGCACAGCGCCCGCTTCTCGCTCGGCGTCAGCTTCGAGCCCAGATTTGGAGGGGCTGCGGGCGCCGCCGGCGAGCGCCGCGGGTTCGGGGGTGAGAGAAGCGCCGTGGCTCGTCGCCGCCACAATTGCTCAGGGGCAACGTTGGGGAGGGATAGGATCAAAGGGGGGTTGCATCGAGAGGAGGAGGAGGAGGAGGAGGAGGAGGAGGAGGAGGAGGAGGAGGAGGAGGAGGAGGAGGAGGAGGAGGAGGAGGAGGAGGAGGAGGAGGAGGAGGAGGGAGGAGGAGAGGAGGAGGGGAGAGGAGGAGGAGGAGGAGGAGGAGGAGGAGGAGGAGGAGGAGGAGGAGGAGGAGAGGAGGAGGAGGAGGAGGCGGAGGAGGAGGAGGAGGCGGGTTCTCGGCGCACTTGGCCTTCGACGCGCCTCAACCTCTTGGGCGGTCGCGGCTTCCTCTTCTTATTACTATTCTTCCTCTTCTTCTTCTTCTTCATCTTCTTCTTCTTCTTCTTCGTCTTCTTCTTCTTCTTTTTCCCCCCCCTTTCGCGCGCGGCGCGCCCCGGGGCAGGGCAAATGGCGTGGCCTGGGGCGCCCAGCCACTTCCAGGGCCTGCAGAGGCCCCCCCCCGCTGCCGCCCCTGGGCCGCGCCGGCGCGCCCCGCTGCCGCCGTTTCGCCCCGCGGCGAGCGGTGGTCCCTCTCCTCCCCTCCCTCTGCTCCCTCCCCCTCCTCCTCCTCCTCCTCCTACTCCTCCTCCTCATTCTCCTCTTTCTCTTCCTCCTCCTCTTCCTCCTATTCCTCCATTACTACCATAGAACGCGCGAGGCGTGCAGGGACTCATGCACCAAATTGGAGGTCCGCCTCCTCATCTTCCTCCTCCTCCTCCCCCCTCTTCCCCGCCCCCCCCCTTAAAGGCAGACGCAGATGTTCCTTCTCCTCCTCCTCCTCCTCCGGTTCCTCCTCCTCCTCCCTCCTCGCTCCTTCTCCCTTCGTTTTCTCCTTCTCCGCCTTTCCTCCTCCTCCTCCTCTTCCTGCTCCTTCTCCTCCCTCGTCCCTCGTTTCTCGTTTCGCGGCTCGGGCGCCCAGGCGGTACTGGTTCTGGGGTCTCTCACCCGCCGGCCCCGCCTAGGTTTCCCCCCGCGCACCGCGCGGGCATGAATCAGGAAACGAGTAAATTGATTAGGTACCGAGACGTACCCAACCCTTCCTCCACGCGATGTGCATACCAATGGGAGCGATCCACATAAAAGAGCACACAGAAAGATACGCATCACTCTTGAAAACTTCGCTGAACAACGTCGGGCCACACGCACCGCCCCCCCCAATGCACGCACGCCCTCTCGCAACTCAGATCGCACAAGGGATGACAACGACGAGCACGCCAAAGAGCGGGGTAACGCGGGGCAGTTCCCGCCCGCCTTCCCACTACATAAGTAGCACCGGAGTCTCAGCATGAACATGGGCCGCCATTGACAATCATTGGGAACCAGTGCAGACGCCAGACAGGTGCGCGACGCCCGCGAAGTGCGCCTTGCGTGCCAGGGCACCCCCAACATCCCTGTCAAATAACAATGCAAAGTGGTCGCGGGGAGCCAGACCATGATCAAGATTTTGCCGCAAAGTGTATCTCGCATTGTACATTGACGGGCGATGGGCCTGCGTGCAGCAAGCAGTCTGCCGGCCCCTTCCACGTCCCTTTCAAAAGCAATGCAAAGTGACCGCTTGGTGCCCGCGCATGATCCAGATTTTGCCGCAACGTGCTTTGTACTGAGTTTTGACAGGGATGGGGGGCCAGGGGTTGTCATGATTCCAGGCTCGGCGCCCCTGGTCGGGTGTGGGAGGGAGTATATTCTCATACAGAACAGTGATGAACCCCTTCCCGAACGGGAGCAAAGGCTTTTGGAAGAGGGAAGAAGACCACCTCCTTCGCCTCCTCCTCCTCCTCCTCCTCCTCCTCTCCCCTTCCGATTCGTTTTTCTACTCAATCTTGTGTTTTTTCACCCTTGTCGTCGTCCTCCCTCGTTCGTCTCCTTCTGTCGCCCTCCTCCCTCCGTCGTCCGTCGTCCGTGCCGAGCTCTGCTGCTCGCTTACCGCCTCGGCACATGTCCGTGGTGCAGGAGCGTGGGGGTGACATCCAGGGCCTTCCCCTCGCTTCATCGGCGGTGGCGCTCCGATCCTCTCCCCTCCCCCTCCTCCACTCCTCCTCCTCGTCCTCCTCTTTCTCCTCTGCCTTCGAGTGGCGATATCTCCGCTCCGCCACTCCCCGCTGGCAGACCATCCGTTGGGGCGATGCGCGTGTTGTGGGCCCGGTCGACCAAGCGCCTGTGGGACGCGAAGAAGGCCCTCCTTGGCATGTCGCCGCGGGGGGGAGGATTGGCAGGATCAGCAGTATGACGAGGAGGGCGAGGGGGATGACGTGGGGGATGCCAAGGGGAATGAGGAGGAGGAGGCGGAGGAGGAGGGAGGAGGAGGAGGAGGGAGGAGGGAGGATTGGAGGATGATGATGATGATG
>CAUYUJ010015989.1:57500-105000 GCA_963575745.1 Prorocentrum cordatum
CACGACTACCTCCTACGGATGGAGGCGCAACTCGTGACCGTCAGGGATACTGGGGCTGTTGCTGTCAGGACACTACACGATGAGTTCCTGATGGTACGGCGGACCCCACCTATGGAGGTACATGGATCTACGGACTCTCAGCTACGTGATGACATGGATACGCTTCGCACCCAGGTCCAACAGCACGCTGTTACGATACACTCCACCCACACCACCCTCACGTCTGAGTTAGATGGTAAGCTGCGTGGTGCCGAGACGGCCTTCACTCACCGTCCTGAAGGTTTCGAAGGACGTGTGCCACCGCTTGAGAACCGAGTCTCCCAGGTCGAGCAGCAGATCCCAGAGCTACGGACTGCGCTGGCTGAATTGCATGTTGTACGGACCCAAAATGATCAGCTGGGCACCCCGACTTCGGTTTACGATTTTGCCTCCCTCGACGCCCTCATGGCCGAGGTACAGCAGGCGGCGGACCACATTCACTTACGACTCGCCCAGATCTCCCAGGAAAGAGGCGCCGGAAAAACACGGGCCGACTCACTGCTCGCCCGTATGGAACAAGAGCGCGAAGCGCGCAACCAACGACTCCAATACCTTGAACGCAGGCTGGACAGGTACTCCCAGCGGACCAACGATACCAACGTTGAGATACGTGGTTTTCAACAGAGTGTCCAACAAAAACGCACAATGTTACGAGTAACGAAGCTACACGGACTTCACATGTCAGCAACACTGAGTTCCATCTCCAACTTCCAGACCATCGCCGCGCTCCTACGCCTGCCGATGGGGGCATCCGCACAGACCGTGCACGACGTACCCCACCTGGTGCCGCTTCAGCCGCGGCTTCCGCGCTCAAGCGCGTCACGTTTCTCCTGTGCGAGCTCCCTCTCCTCCACAACCGGTTCCATGCGTATGCATAGGCGCTGTTGTACGGTGACGGCCGCATTGGCCCGGTGGATACGTGGATTACAGTACCCAAATGGAGACCACCCTCATCTAGGGCAAAATACAATAACCCAGTATGTCGTCTCCGACTTGCTTTGTATGGCCACCCTCTGGCAGGTGTCTTCTGGGAGCGACACTGCCGGACCAGTCTCGAATCAGTGGGCTTTACTCCCATCCCCGGATGGGCATGCGTGTGGAAACACGACAAGCTCGACCTCATCCTATCTGTTTACGTCGACGAATTCAAAATGGCAGGACCCACTGACAACCGCAACAAAGGATGGTACCTGATACGGCACAGTGGTATTGAACTGGATCCTCCCGCAAGGTACGACCACTACTTGGGATGCGGTCAGGATATTTGGGCCGTATCACAGGATGTTTTCGATAAGCGTATGAGTACGATACGACCAATGCTTCCTGATCGCGACAAAAAGCAGTACACGTCCGCTTCCAACGTACGTGGGATTCGACACGATATGCTTGGCCTCGCCGATCAATGCATCGAGAGATACCTAGAATGCGTCTCCAAACTACCGGGCATGCCTGGATCCCGCCGGAAGCGATCATCTTCGCCAAAGCCGAGATCAACCAAGCCTCAGACAGGGGCGCCGGTTCACAAACCCGCAACCCGACCGCCCGCGTCGGTTGCAAAACCCGCACCCGACGCCGCAGGCTTCACCTACGATGCACTACCACATGCTGACACTCCTGGCATAGAGGGCACATCGTTCACTGACAGAGATTATGAGGATGCCGGCGTACTGGGACCAGACGCTGCGAGTGTATTCGTGAAGATCTTGTATTTGGCGCGTTGCAGCAGATTTGATCTCATGCATCTGGTGTGCGTGCTTGCCAGGGAGATTACAAAGTGTAATTGCGCATGTGATAAACGGCTACATCGATTGGTTTGCTATCTCAAATCCACGCGGCGTCATTGCCAACGCGAACGGATTGGTGATGAGTCAGGCAAGATTTCGATCATGTTGTTCGCAAATGCATCGTTTACATACTGCGTTAACACGTCAAAATCTACAAGTGGCGTCTTCGTCGCTCACGTGGGCCCCAACTCGTTCTTCCCTTTGAACTCCGTATGCGAAGAAGCAGACCGTAGTCACCCACTCTTCTACCGAGTCGGAGATCGTGGCGCTGGATACCGCGCTACGTACAGAGGGCCTGCCTATCTTATCGTTCTGGGAAGCGGTGGTGCGCACCACGCACAGCGACGCTGCACTGGCAGCCGAGAAGAAACGTTACAAACCACCAAAACGACGGGCTTCGCCCACGTGTGCTTCTTCCCCCCGTGCACGGTTATCGATGCCAGCGTCATCCGCACCACCACCGTCTACTAGTAATACTATTGTGTATGATGACACCATACTACATGCCCCTGATCCTCCTACCCGCTCTGCCCAACCACCCTTCGTCAATCTCAGTGTGGCAGAGGACTGCGAGGCAGTGGTCACGATAGTACATCAGGGACGTACACCAGCACTTCGTCATCTCCATCGTACACATCGCGTCACTTAGGATTGGATTACTGAGACATGCCAGCCGGAGCACATCCAACTAAAATATGTAGGGACAAAAGAAGAGGTTGCAGACATGATGAGAAACACATTTCGAGCCTAAGAAGGCTCATTTGTGGCAGGATCTTCTCGAGTTGTCCCTCATTTTTCCTGTCGCCGTGAAAACCGCGGAAACGCCGGAGATCGCCGAGACCGCCTCTACCGTGAAGGGTTCCCTGTAGCATCTCCTCTGCTGCTGTCATTCGCACACGCGTGTTTGTTTGTCGTTACAAGCGTGATTCATGTTCGTTCCGCAGCAACTTACAGCTTTCAACGCGCCCGCGCTCGACTCCTTCCCCTACTCACGCGGAGGACCCAGTCTCTTAGCTCACGGTGTCTTGAATGGCCTGGGTCCTCGGCTCCCGCGACTACTTTGGCGGCGGGTGGAGGAGTCATTGTGGCTGATTCGATAGCTTTGCTTCGAGCGGAGCATGAGAAACGTGCTTCGAATTAGGTTCCTGGAAATGGTGCCGGTTTCTGTTCTGCGGAGTTCCTGGAGCCCCCTCCTTCTGGGGCTTTCGGAATTCAAAGCCATGTCAAACGAAATGCAGGTTCACCAGTGCTGTCAGTGTTGGTGGTTTGCAAAGTGGACGCGCCGCTGCGGTGTGATGATGCCTTGCTTGCTGTGGCTCTTTGGTTTTGCAGCTGCTTCACCTCGGTGGGGGAGGCGGAGTGGCGCCGGGAGGGGAAGGAGCAATAGGGGGGGGAGGAGGAGGAGGATGAGGAGGAGGAGCAGGAGGAGGAGAAGGAACAGGAGGAGGAGGACCAGGAGGAACGCGTCATTGTGGCCGCTTGGCCCCTCCCCCATCCAAGTTTCTTGGGTGCCCGCGGCGCTTCTCGGGGAATACCAACACATGATCAAACATAGTAAAACAATCGTCTCCGGACATATGCACACACACATATATACATATATATATATATATATATATATATATATATATATATATACACAAGACTGCAGTGGCGCGTCGCGCCATGCACCTTGGTCCTTGCAGTTTGGTATGCAGGCGGAATGGCAGGAAGGTCAAACCGACAATTTAGCGAAAACTCCTGGTTACCCTTTCTGGCATCGCCGCTATAATAATGTTATTCGTTATCCTTCCTCCACGCTTCTTTTTCCTTATTTTCAAGTGCCCTGCGCATTCTCCCCATCCTCCTCAGCTCTTTTTTGCGGAGGCTCCTCCTTGGAGAGCCTCTAGGGGCCTCACAAAAATTGTTTCAGGCTTTCTTAAGGCCTTCTGGAGACCTCCTGGGCGTATTCTGGGGGCCTCCGGGGGCTTCCTCGGGCCACCCTGCCTTCAACCGCGGTCTCCCTGAACGACCGGGTCACGATTTGGAATGCTTCGGAGGGTGTCTTTGGGCCATCTTGGGCCGCCATGGGGCTCTCTGAGGGCCATCTTCGACCCGTGTTGTGCCGTTTTGGGGCTCTCTTGGGCTGCCTGGAAGCCCGTACGGATGGTTGTGGGGCGATTTTGGAGCCTCCCAGGCGGCTTCGGACGCCCAGAAGACCGCCGTCTTGGAGCGTCGGGAAGCCGAAAAGAGGAGAACCCTAAAATGACCAACAGAAAATCAATGATTTTTGCCTCGGGGGGCCTTCTTGGGAGTGCTCTTGGAGGCCTCTTTGGGGCCGTCCTGGAGGCCTCTTGGGCCATCTTGAGGTCACGTCGGTCACTCTTGGAGCGCTCTTGTGCGTCTTGGGGGTCTCTGGGACGTCTCCGATGACCCCCCTGATTGCCCTAGGTGTGCTGGGAAGGCTGGGCAAAACGCCATGTGAGGCCCGGTGGCCGCTTGGAGGCCCGTCTGGAATGTCCCAAAGCCCCAGATCCCGGGAGTCAGGTTTTGGGGGGGGGGGGGTGATGGGTTTTCCCCCCGACCGGGCTTATAAGAATATAGGAAGAGGAACATATAGATGTGCAACAAAAGATAAAGAGATAAAATATCAATACAAAACAACTATTTTGGACTATTCCTCCTGTAGAGGGACACGCCCTATTTTTGACCATTTTGGGGTACTTTGTGATTTTTCATCCGAAATCCCCTTGTAGGGGGACACGCCCGACCTAAATCTAGGCCCATTTGGGTCTTTCCCAGCTGGCATCGGTGGAGCTCGCGTGGGGGAGGCTCAGTGGCGCGCGTCCAATAGTCCCTGCAAGTGCATGGCTGCTGGTGCTGATCGCGGGGCCAGCGACGCAGTCTGGCGACGAGCGTGCAAGGCCGATTCTGGCACGTGTCACAAACGAGTTTTGGCCTCCGTCTTCTGGGATCTTCGGAAGTACAAGGTGCAAATCCCTCAATTTTGTTTTATGAAGTGCAAACAGCGCCGTTTCCCTTTGAGGATTGCCCGTGTTGCGAATCGCTCTTATGCTTCTGCGAGGTTCATCGTTTTGGGGGGTTTCGTTGACGGCCCTTTCTTCGTGCAGAAGGGCACCGTCGCGGGATGCTTCTTCGCCGCCAGTCTGATGCGTGTGTTTGCTATGGGAAATTTTGGCGCGATCCCCCTTGGGCCAGGCCTTGACTTCGCCGCCCATGTTGACGACCTTGGGCTCAGCTGTGCTGGGACTGGTAAGGTGGTCACCAGTGGGCTTCTTGCTGGAGCGCGGGCTCTGCGCGTTGCTGTCGCGGACTCGTTGGGATTTCACGTGGCCATGGGCCAGGTCAGGGTGGTTTCTAGTTGAAAATTTGTCGCGGGTCCGCCCCTTTCGGAGCTGGGGCCTCTTGTGGGGCCTGAGGGGCGGGCGCGGTGAATGTGGGGGCGGGTTTCATGGCGGGTCGTTCTTTAGGCTCCCGGGAGAGGCCGCTGTGTTAATCCTAAGTCCAGGATTGCCCCCGCTCTCAGAAAAACCCGCGCCTTCGGAGACATGATGATGCGTCAATGTTTTTGCTGCGGACCCTCTTGCGAGCGGGGTTTATGGCTCTGACGTCTTCGGGTTGTCCGACGAGGGGCTCCTTGATGTCGGACGTACCAGTGTTGCTCGCATGATGCTTCAGTCTCGTGGCAGCCCCTGTCATTGCTGTGTCCCCCTCTGGAAGGAGGCCCTACTTGGAGAGCCAGCGCTGCGCCCCTCGTTCGTTGGGCCAAGGAGGTTTGGCTCAGTCACGCCAAAGCTCCTTCTTGGCGTCTCAGTTGGTCCGAGCTGAGAGGAGGTTGGCGCGGCGTCTTTTCCAGGGATGTTTGGTCATTGGCTCAGATCATGGGCCGATCTCTGCGCTCGGGATGCCATTGTTTCGTCTGGCGTGGGCCATGCCTGAGTTTGCCGCCGTTCTCGGCGATTTCGGCCGCGCCATCCCCCTCGCCCTTTCCGCCCCGAAGCTCCTTGAGCTGTGCTGCCAGGCTATTGTCTGGACGAGTCTGGTGAGGGAATCTGAGGATAAGTACGGGTCGGGTTATGGGTTCTGTTGAGATATGGTAAAGTCATTGTTAGCCTCTCGCGAAGACTGGACCCGTGCCCTGGCCACGGACTAATTTTGGACAGCGGGGGGCGCAGCATATGTGGGCTGCCTGATTTCGGACAGGCGCGTGGTGTCTGGCGCTGCCAGGGGCGCGATCTCCCACCGTCTGTTTGAGTTTCTGTGCTTTGAGGACGTGGGAGACCAGCAATTCCCGTGTGGGTTCAGGAAGCCGTTTTGAACGTGGATGGTCCTCACTATGAAACGGAACTGTTCGTGCTCGCCATTTTCAGCCACCCTGTTTCCTATGCTTCTCGGCTTCTCTGTGAGGGAAGCGTAGTGCTAGATTGGCATGTGGATCAGCTTCCTGCGCCTGGGAACGCGGAGTCAGATGCCCCCGTGGTGCCCGGGGGCCGGGAGACGGCTGGCAAACTCGTGGCTGCTAAAACGGAGCTCCAGGAAATCCAGGAAGCAGCCCGTTGACTATCTAGCGAGCTGAGCTCGATTCCGATAATTCGTTTGTTTTTTTTCTCCCTTTCGGGAAGACCGTCTTGGCAGCCACGGATTTGCCGGCCCTCGCCCGGCTTCCAGGCTTCGGGGGGCGCACTTCTCCGGGCGGCTCCTGCGCGAGGGGCGCGACAAGGGAGCTTAGTCGAGCGGGGTGGGCTGTGTGCTTGGTCTCCGAGGGTCGGGGGCAGCTTGGCTCTCGCTCGAGGGGCCTCCCTGGGCTCCCAAACCTCCTCCTCCCCTCCCTCCTCCCTCCCTCCCTCCTCCCTCCCTCCCTCCCTCCCTCCCTCCCTCCCCCTCCCTCCCTTCCCTCCCTCCCCTCCCTCCCTCCCTCCCTCCCTCCCTCCCTCCCCCCTCCTCCTCCTCCCTCCTCCTCTCCTCCTCTCCTCCTCCTCCTCCTCCTCCTCCTCCTCCTCCTCCTCCTCCTCCTCCTCCTCCGCCTCCCCCCCGCAGGGCTCAGAATTTTGGATTCTTGCTTGTGCTGGCCTGTGCGCTGGGGACCCTGCTCGCGGTTACTCGGACTGTTTCAACGTTTTGTTGCGTCGGGGCCTTGAGGTCAGGTCCTTCAAGTTCGGCGACGTTTTGGCAAATTCAGCAACTCTCTGTAGGCGGTCGATGCTCATGAGGACACTCGTGATGCCTCAAACCGTGCGGAGGAAGGGTTTCGCCGTCGCGGAAATTGCCATGCTGGTCTTGCGGCCAAGGAGGGAGCTGGCTTCCATCCAGGATTGCCGCTCCAAGAGGCTGAGAAGCTGGACTCGACTGGCGTATCAAAGTGGCACGCGCTGCGTGCTGTCCTTTGGGCGGGAGCGGAGGTCCTCCCTGTCTGGCCTAAGCTGGCGTGTCGTGGCACCGGGAGGGCCAAGCCGATCCCTCTGGCTCCTGTGCCTCCTGCCGGTGCTGCGGCTGCCTCCCGTCCCCTGCGCCGGTGGCGAAGCGTGAGCGGAGTGTGGAGGTGCAGGGCGTGCCGGCGGGGACCGCTGGCCGACGGCTGCCCCGCCTCCTCTGGTCGCGCCGGCCGGTGCCGTTTAGATTTGGCGGTGCTGCTGAGGTTCGGCCCTCGTGTCATTGCGCGGTATTGTTTGGATCATTCGTTTGCGTTGGTTTGCCTGTGCTATGCATGGGTTCGGGGGTGCTGCTGAGGTTCGGCCCTCATGTCACTGCATCGTATTGTTCGGGTCATTAATTTGTGTTCGCATGCCTGCCTTTTGCATGTTCTAGCTCAGGGGCCCAAGTCAAAGGCCTAGGCTGTGATTGCAAGCCTCCCGCGATCACTGGGAGGAGAAGATGGAAAATCTCTCACCTGGGAAGTACCCTGATAAGAAGGGTGTGGCGGTTGAAGTAAGCCATCACCTTCCCGTGTCTGTGTGATGATTTTAATATTCGGCCGCGTCAGCTGCGCCCCAGTGCTGGCTGCGGACTTTCTTTACCCTTGAGGCATGGGCGTTGTTGCAAACAAACACGGGAGGAGGAGGAGGAGGAGGAGGAGGAGGAGGAGGAGGAGGAGGAGGAGGAGGAGGAGGAGGAGGACAACTCTAACGATTCCGCCCCCCCCTCTGCAAGGTGATCCTCTCCAGGCAGTCGTCCGTAATGGACGTGCTCTGAGGTGCGCGGCCGCGGCCGCGGCTGCGGCTGCGGCAGCAGTTTCACCCAGAGCTGAAGCGTCCGGCGGCTCCCGCTGCGAGGAGGGGCGAGCGGATGCTGAAAGGCTGCTATTTGGGCGGCGCGCCGCAGCCCGAAGCCAGCGTTTTCTCCTCTGCCCCCCTCCTCCCGCTTCTCCTCCCCCTCTTCCTCATCATCCCAGAGGTTGGGGATCCCCTGGGCTGCTTCAGCAGCAGCTGGCGGCGCGACCAGCGGGGTGACGCGAGGGGGGCGGCCTTCTGAGAGGGCAGGGGGGTTGGCTTGTAAGAGGGCAAGTGGCCTTTCAGAAGCCCTTCTGGCTCCCAGGAGGCCTTCTCAGAAGCACCCGGGCGCCTCTGAAGAGGCCCTTGTCTTCTGACTTGTGCGCGCTGCCAGCTGCTGTGCGCGCTGCCAGCTGCTGCTGGAGCTAAAGGATTCCCAAATCGGCACGGTCTCCATTCTGGCCTTCGGTGTCATCCGCGCTGGAAGTTATTCTTTCTTGGTGACTTTTTTCACGGGGTTTTGGAGCCTTTCGGACGATGGCGAGGAGGAAGGGGGAGGAGGAGGGAAGTCTGGCTTCGAGATGCGGCGCTTCACGCGCGCGAGGAGGAAGAGGAGCATGCCCATCCTCTTCCTCCTCCTTCTGCTTCTCCTGCTCCTCGCACTCCGCAGCACTGCTTCATTTCCTCCTCCTTTTCGCCTCCTCTTCACTTCTCCTCCTGCTCCTCCGCCTCCTCTGCCTGCTTGTCCTCCCCTCCTCCTCCTCCTCCTCCTCCTCCTCCTCCTCCTCCCCCTCCTCCTCCTCCTCCTCCTCCTCCTCCCCCTCCTCCTCATCATCATCCTCCTCCTCCTCCTCCTGCTCCTCCTCCTCTTCCTCCTCCTTCTCCTCCTCCTCCTCCTCCTCCTCCCTCTCCTCTTCCTCACCCTCCTCCTGCCTCCTCTTCTTTCTTCTCCAGTTTCTTCCCATCTCACTCACTTCGTGCTGTAACTTCCTTCCTGGTCCGTGCTCTGTGCACTGCCACCTGCTGGCCTGCCCTTGACACGTAGGGCGGATTGGCGATTCCTTGGGGACCAGTGCACTCCTTGGAGCACCCTCGCTTGGCATTTCGTCTGTGTTGATTGGCTCCAATGGACTTGTCACCTGGATTTTGTCTGCTGCACTGTGCACCCCATTCGTACCTGGGTGTGTCCTTCTCTGCTGCACTTCCTGTGCGACGTGCCCGCTTCGGCACCTCCCGAATAAGTGAATAAGTACATGCTCCGAGGGCCCTCTTGCCGCGCGCAGCCTCCTCCCCTGTCATTTCCGGTCTCTCCTGGTCTCCTGGTTCCGCAGTCAGTTTCGCCCGTGCCGCAGCGTCGCGCGCCCGCGACTCGGACACGAGGAGCCGCCGACGAAGAACAGTTCCTGCCCCTTCTCCTGATCCGGCTCCTGGCTCTCCTCCCTCAGTCCTTCTCCTCCCACCCTTCTCTGTCCTTCCGAATCCCAGGCAAGCCCCTGGCAATACTGTACCTTCGGTTCCTGTGCTAGGTAGCGTGCGGTCGCCGCGAGCATTCGGCTCAAGTCGCACTCCCCACGACGACTATGTCCATCGCACCACCTCCCCTGCGGGAGCGGCGCGATGCTTGGGGGGGTAACCCCGGGGGGTGCCGAGAGCGCCAGAGCCGCGGGAGATGAGCACCACTGGCGACCAGGAGGCCCCCCTGACTGGCCTGCAGCTGGAGACGAATTGCTACCTGGTCCAGGGCACCAAGTTCGAGGCGGCTCCGAAGGGAGGGGCGCAGCCAGACGCTCGATTCATTGAACACAGTATAAACATTAATTTTCGGAGGTCTGCGCGGATCTCCGAAAACTTGTGCTTGTGCTATTACGTATGCTGAAATGCAATGCAATGCTTATTATGCATATCGAGTGCAACACGTGGAGGCTCTGGCGCATGAATGCTAGACGTTGCAAAGAGCGTGGCACGTGTTTCAGCTTTTGCATACGAGCGAACCCGGTATCTGAGGTGGACAAGCGGTACAAGATCATCGAGCCGATCAGCCAGGGGGCTTACGGCATCGTCTGTGTTGCCGAGGAGATGCACGGGGATTACCTAATCCATTTTTGCCTCTCTCGTCGTCCTCCCTCTCCTCGTATTTTCCTTGTCGTGATTCTCTTCCTCGCCCTCCTCCTCATGCTCCTCGCTAGTTCTCTGGCCAATGGCATGTGAGCTTCGCTGCCACTTCCAGAGAGAGAGAGAGAGAGAGGGGTCCATGAGATCCGGACGTGGAAATTTGTGGCATCAGGAGGCGCCTGGCCAGTCAACGAGAACACAATCGGATTCGCGCTCCACATGAGGGCAATGGTCGAGCGATGGTCGAGCAGCACAGGAAATCGTGTCACAGCGGGGTCCCGTTTCCCGATCCCCACCTTCCCAGAGGGCCGAGCACACCTGCGGGCCACAGTCTCCAATGACGGACGCCCCAAGCAACTGCGCAAGTTCATGGGATAGGTGTTCGTTTTTTTGGCGGCAGTCGCATCCCGAGCTCATCTGTGAAACGTATCTCGATCACTACATGCGTATGTTCGCTACCACACCGTCCACCGAAACTCTATACGACTGATTGCATTATCGCGTACTTCTGTGTCAAAGAAGTAGTATGTTGTAACATTGCACTTCGAATTTACTCCGACATGCACGATCAGATGCTGCATCATCCTTTTTTATGAAGGACGCCTTAAGTTGGGGACGAAGCTAAGAGGAGGGCGCACCATCACGAGATTCGGGCTGGTTCGGATGTTACATGATCGCGACGACGACGTACTTACGGGCCAGGTGCGTAGAGCATCGCTTAACCTGGGTTCGGCCATTTCTTTGCTCCTTCAGGTTCTGGTTCCCCATGGGAGGGCGCGCGGTCTAATGGGGCCGAGAGGGTTTTTGACTCCAGAGGCCGCACGGTATCTGGCCACAGGCCACGTTTCGCAGGGTCGTCCAGCCGAGGAGCTGCCTTCCTGCCCACCTCCTTTCGTGCCAGATCTCCTCTCACGGGATGGCTTCCCCTATCCAGAAAAGTGTTCCGACCACGAGTCCAGCAGCCGGCGACGAGGAGCCAGGTGCAGCTTGTGCATCGCCCTCTCTGCGAAGTCAGAGATCAGGCGGACGAACGAAAAGAGTTCGACCCTCGGGACCTCGTGACACACCCTCTGCGGCGCGAGCAGGGCGTGGGCCGGTTTCGGGGCGCCAGCAGGACGTGGGCCGGTGTCGGCCACATGAAGAACTAAAGAGGCCGTTCGCCTGGCCAGCCTGGCCCGGGCCTCAATCCCTGGGGCATGGGGCAGGAAGAACCAGCACGCCTGCCTGTGGGCACGCGGTCAGAGCTGTCTGGAAGGTGGGCAGCTCGATTCGCATCCTGCTCGCTCAGCCTCGGTGGCCCGACCAGGCCACCGGTCTCTGAACGTGCTTGTGCAACCTGCCACGTCCTGGAACTGCGTGGTACAGACCCGGCACGACGTGCCAGTCGCCCTTGACTTCAAAGCCGCGTCCTGGCGTCTTGTGGGTGAAAGTGGCCCGATGAGATACCCAGGGCGCGTGCCGTCCGCGTGCGCGATCCACACTTTCAGCAAAGAGTAGAGCCCTCATCTGGTGGAGGTGGAGCGGGGTATCATCAAGGGGTCTCCTTGGTGGTATCTGCGATCTGGTAGCCCAGCTGTTCAACGTGAGCGGCTTGCTTTCGATGAATCTTTAGACGCGCAGCCGACTGAACCATAAGAGCGCTGAATGCCTTGGGGGAATTCTGCCTCACGAGCTGGATCCAAGAGAAGAGGGAGGGGCGATGCGATGGAAGATGATGAGGAGGAGGAAGGCGATAGGGACTGTCATGGGACTGTCACGGCTGCACTTGGGAACACTCGTTAGCGGGGCCCTAGCTGAATTCTTGAAATTCTTCACGCTTCGCGTATCCCCACCAGTCCGTAACCCCCTTGGCTCAAGCCGTCTGGTGGGCCTGCCCTCTCCGGGGCAGTCTCCCGCCGCTCAAGGGGGCGCCCAGACGCTGCGCCGGGGGCCCGCGGCCCTGGACCCCCTCCGGCACCGCGCGCGCCAGCCATCGCGAGCGCCTGCCCGCCGCGCAGACGGGCTCAGCGGCCCGAGGTTCAGATCGGATCAGGACCGCTGCCTCATGGATGGTCGGCCTGATAGCTTGCGATCGATCGGCGACAATCCTGTCATCCCTGCGGGGGAAAGAGCCGCATCATCCGATGTCGGCCTCGGGACCACTGGGCCACATGACATTGGACAGACTCGCCCTGGATCTCAGGACACCATCCCGCCGGGGCAACCGTCGCTCTGTTCCCTGGAATGGGAGCGCTTCGGCCGATGCTTCGGGCACGCGAGGACAAATGATCCCCAGCCAATCGGAGGGAGGGGCCGATCCCCTCAGCACTGTGATACACACCGAACGTGCGACCTTCCGTCGCTGCCCTGGACTTGAGATCGACGGATGCGCAGCGGTAGACGGGGTTGATACTTTCAGCCCTCCGTTTCATACTGAAAGCGCGACCTTCCGTCGCCATCCTGGAGGTATTGTCAGACATGAGGCCCTCCCGCCCAGCTACCCTTCCCTTGCCCCCACTATTCCTCTGCCCACGGCTGGACGCCCAATCTCCTTTTCTCCAGGCAGCGCTGGGCGCAGCGGGACCGCCCATGGCGATACTAGGCTCACGGGGGCCGACGGGCCCACTCCTGAAGCAGTTTATTCTCCCACGAACCCCCCTCCTCTCGGACAGTCTCGCGACGAGCTGGGAGTTGCCCTCGGCTCCCCACGCAGAGACCTCGATGGCGTGGATGGGGACTGTATGTGCCCGACACCCCCAGGATGCGCCCCTGAAGGCGAAGTGGGGGGAGACGGGCAGTCACGTCGCCTCGGCCCCGTCACGCATCCTAGGGGCTCTTGCCCTCACTCCGCCGTGCCCCCCTCTCTGGATGCGCCCGCCCCGAGTGAGGCTGCCCCCCGCAACGGTTCGAGCATGGAAGACAGGTCTTCAGGTTGCGGCGCGCACCTCGACCCTGACACCACTCCAGGTCGCCTTCAGGAGCCTGACAGCGGCAGGCGTGGCATTGAAGGAGGGGGTAGTGCGGCCATCCCCACAATTCACACAGAACGTGCGACATTCCGTCGCTACCCTGGAGCGGACCGCGACGGGCAGAGGAACGCCCGCGATGTTCAGCCCAGGGGACGGTGTGTAGGGGTAGAATGCACCAGGGAGCTGACCCCCGTGGGGTATGGTCGTGGCAACGTTGGCAGAGGACAACCCGACGCTGCGACCTTCCGCCGCTCCCCTGGACGCGATGACCTTGGGCACGAAGCCCTCCTGTCTAACCCCGCCGCCTCTCTCACCTCCGCCGCTCCCATGCCCACTGCAGGACGTCCAACTTCCCTCGCTCCAGGCGCTGTCGGGCAGAGTGAAACGACCCCAGGCGTTGCCGGGGCTACGGGGGGGGAGGGCCTCGTTTCGGCACAACTCTCCCGCGGATCCTGTCGCGCTTAGGACAACCGACGAGGTGCAGACGAACATCCGCCGCGGTCTTCCCAGGGGACAGGTTGACTCGGATGTCGTGCACAGGGAGCTGATATCCTCAGGGGCGCTCACGAGGGCATATACAACAGGTGCGGGCAAGCCGCTGCCTGCAGCCCCTGCACGCCCCGTCAAGGCTCGCGCCGACCCACCGCCGACCCCCCCCCCCGGGCGTGCCCGCGCTGGGTGAGGCCGTCCCCGCTGGCGAGCTAAGCGGTGGAGCCCCTCCTTCCACCCGTGAAGGGCATCCCGCCGCCGACGCAGCAGTTGACCGCTCCCGTGCACCCGAGAGCGGCAGGCATAATGCTGGAGAAGGGGGGGATGCAGACATCCTTGATATACACCCAAACCGTGCGACCTTCCGTCGCTACCCTGGAGCGGATGGCGGAAGGCTGGATGACGCCCAAGGCTTGCGACCCAGGGACCTACCCCCACGGGGGTTGGACGGGGGTACGGTGGTCATGTGCACCCCGGCGCTGCCGCCTCCAGTCGACCCACTGGAGACGAGAGCGCTAGGCACCACACTCAAGGAGGGGATGAGGCTCTCCCCCCCGCGATACACACAGAACGTGCGACCTTCCGTCGCTGCCCTGGACCTGGCGACGGCACGCAGAGAGAGGCGCACGGCGTTCAACCCAGGGATCGTTGGCAGAGGGAAGACATGACCTGTGACCCTGCCCCCGCAGAGGCGGGACGGGACAGCGTCTTCAGTATGCGCGCTGATACCGCGGCCTCCCGGTGCCTCCCAGGAGCAGGCGACGGGCCTTGCCTCGCGTCTGAGGGAGGGGTGCGAGTCGGGGGTCCCCGGCTCCAGTGATCGCAGGGAGGCGCCCTCCTCCACAGGGATGATCGATCGCCTCTGTCTTGCCATGGGTTTGGCCGTTGGAGGGCCTGGCGGGCCTCCTCGTTCAGCGCCCCCAGGTTTGCTTCCGATCCCGCGGTCGGGGCCGCTCCTCATGTCGATCCGATCGATCGGGCAAGGTCTCCGATCCCAGCGGATGGATCTCCTCGTGCCTTTCCTCCCTCGTCCACCAGCTCTTCCCCCGACTTCTCCCCTCCCGACCTGCCCCCTGGGCTCGAGTTTCTTAACGCTGCGCTCGGTGAATGCCGTCGTGGACCTGGCTACTCGTCACAGGGCAGAGTGCGGGGGCCCCTCCTTTGGACGAACAGCGGCGCGCCCCTCGAGGTCAGCCACGCGGCGCCCAGGGGTCCCGTCCTCACGGACCCCCCCTCCTACCCATCTCCAGATCTCGCCCTGGAAGAGGATCTGCGAATGGAGAACCCGCCCACCCCCTCAGACCTTGACGACCACAGCCAAGCGCTGAGGAGCAGGGGGCAAAGCGCTGCGGACCTCCACGCATGGTGGCTGGACGCCACTGGGCACGCGAATGCTGACTGGGCGGCCAGCCGGGAGGCGGACGGACCCATGTGTGGCCCGCGCGTTGCAGACGCCAGGATCTCTGGCAGGGGGGGCACCATGAGGGCCCTACGCCGGCACCTTGTGCACGCTGAGGGGCCATGGCGCGAGGTCCCCAACCGCGGAGCGCCGAGAACATCTCGGGAGACTAGCAACCTGGAGCTCCTCACACACCACGCGTGGAGGAGGCGCCGCCCAGACCACCCAGGCATACGAGCTGACAGCCCCATGCGCACGGCTCCCGTAGAACCAGCCCTCCCTGGACGTTACTCCGAGGTCGCCACTTCAGCCCCAATTCTCGCTATTCTGGACCACACCTGGCTGGTATGGTCCATCACTGGAGGAGACTATGAAGGGCGTCTGGGAGGCGTTCAACCGGACCCAGTCCAGGTCCTTGCCTTCCGCTTTGCGAGCATTACTCATGATCCCAGTATAAGGAGTGAAAGAATGGACGCAGCCAGCCCCTCAGTGACTGAGAGGCAACTAGCACGGCTCGAGTACGTTGCCATGGCCGCAGCTGCACACTACTGCGACATAGGAATGGAGCTCCCGAACGGATATGACACAGATAGGATGCTCATGCCCACAAGATCCCCTGAGGACTCTGCCCCTCTGCACATCGGTGGCCCCAACCGAGCAGACGGGACGCAGGGCCCCATGGGTGACGAGGTCATGGGTTGCGCCCATCGAGTCCTTATTCACGAGCGCAGGCAAAACATAGTCCACTTTCCGGACCACGGGGGCGTCAGGCAGTGGGCCATCACGAGAGGGGACCTCGAGCGTATGGGAAGTGACGTGCACTCGAGACGACAAGCAGGTAGAGGCCCAGTCCCATGGGTAGAGGCCGCCCTCTCGGGGATACCCGCCAGCTCCACGGGCATCCCTGGAGTCCCCATTCAAGGAAGCGACAGTAGTGACGACGCTTGGCCATGGTCCACCACAGCTCACAGACTACGGCTGCGGGACTTTTTCTGCCCAGGAGAGAGATGTATTTCCTGTGGCACCTGGATGCTCCGAGATCCCACAGGACAAACCTGCATCACTTGCCACAGACTGGCCATCCCCTGGAGTTTTAACCCAGAGGAGCCGCGAGCAGACGCCTCACCTCAGAGTCACCCAGGAGCAGACCTTGGCCAGCCACCCAACAGGCACGCCCTCGACCTCCTGGGCGGGACTCTGTTGATTCAGCTCGTCAAAGCGGGCATGCGATACGCCCCAATCGCCGAGCATCTGTGCTCCCCCGCACCGCCTGGCCCCTCCGACTTCACCCCAACGTGGCTTGTGGGTGAACTCCTGGGAGCCTGGAGGCATATGGTGGCCCACGCTGCAGGCCTACCTGAAATCTGGTCATACGAGGACTCAGGAGGCCTCGAAGAGGTCGGGGGCGATTGGCAACTCCGCGCAGCGTCGATCTCGCTGGCTTTACTTTGCTCAGCGCCAGGCTCCTGGGCCTTGAACGCCTGCCAGGAAATTCGGCACATCATCAGGGCCCGCCCCCGTGGTCGGCTCGATGGGTGATTCCCTCCCTCTCTCTACCACGGCGGCGCAGACACTCGCCCACAAACATGCCGGAGGCCCCCGCTACCCAGCAGAACAACTACATCCGTTCCCATTGGACCGAACACTCGGGTGCACCTGGGCGACCTCTGCTGGCTATGATACACCATCGGCGGGGACCACCTTGACCGCGCTATAAGCGACGCACGTGATCACACCGATCTCAGCAGACGCTGGTGGCACAATAGAGACAGCCCCCACTCTGAAACAGCAGAAGTAATGAGAAGGGCGCTGCAAGCAGCCGCACGCACTGACTGGCGCCCAATACATCCCCAAATGGGGCAGGGTACCCCCCTGGGAAACCTCGTCACGGACGCCGTCCTCAGACGACTGGAGGCAGACAGCAGGGGGCAGGGCCAAGAGCGTTCTAGGCGTCCTAGCGAAGGGCACGCCCCCATGGACGTGGACAACCCCCGCAACGGCAGGGACAGCCACGCGGGCTTAGAAGGGGTAGTTGCCAGGCCTCCCCAAAGACCCCCCCCAGTCCTGGAGGAGGGGCTTTCTCAGGCGGAGCGGTCGCAGCGAGACGCATTCATCGAGGAGGTGGGGAGAATCAGGGCGAGGGTCGCAAGCAACTCCGTCACCCCTGGCATGCGTTGGAGCAGTATCCTGGTCCCCTTTATATGGGGCACAGCCACCAACAGAGGTCGAAATGTCCTCGAACTAGCCTTCAGGAGCAGCAACCTCAGCACCGCTATTATCGAACATGCAGCAGCCTGGTGGAGAACACGAGGCGTCAGTTCCTACAGGGATGCCCAGTTAGCACTCGCATCCGAAGCAGATATAGCGTCCAGGGCAGCTGGTGCCTCGCTCGAGGCCCCCGAGGTAGGCGGCTACATCGCACCCCAGCTCCAGGAGCGAATGATGCTGCACCTGGATGCAAGCGGCTTCCTTCAGACTGCCATCCTGTCTGGAGATCGGCAGGCGGTGGAGGCTGGGGCGCAGTGCCGGACCGAGGTCAAACCCAAGGAACAGCGGGCCCGCGAACGAAGGCAGACCACGCCCTGGAGTAGAAACCGAAACTGTGGAAGCCGCAAGCGCAACTACGCCGTGGCACGCGGATATAAGACGGATGCTCAACCGGGCAAGCTTCGCTACTCCCCAGGGCAGGTTACTGGCTAGCAGTACCAGAGAAGGGCCCCTGGACAGACTCATACGCACTCTCGACGCCAGACAGCGGGATGAAGAGGAGGCAGGCAGAGGTACCATGCCGGCCCCCGGAGAAAGGACCTCTGTCAATTGGGACCAGGCACAGTGCCTCGCACAAAGCATGCTCCTGGAACACAGGGTAGATCGACAACCGGGTCCCTGGATCTCTAGAGCCCTGTGGCTCTGCCTGGCCCCACACTACTTCCCCCTCCTCAAGCCAGTGCTGACTGTGCGGGCCCTGGACTCCCGACCCTACGACGTTCTCTACCGCTGGATGACCAGGAATGAGATGCACACGCCGGAAGACCTCGTGGCCTGCCTTCGGAGGGACTTCCCGGATGCCGATCTAGCTCCATACTCCGACCTCAGCAACTCACAAATCCAGGTCCTCATATCCCACCTCAGTGAAGGAGCTAGTCTGACGCACCTCGACGCCAGCATGTCCGCCAGAGCCTTCATCGAGAGCCTGGGGGATGGCTTATCCCAACTCAGCCACCCTCCTGGGGACAGTGTCAGGCTCCCTCCGGAAAGCATGGGCGCCGTGGAAGTTCCTCCCTGGGACCAGGAGGTAGGAACCCCTCGATGCATGATCTGCAGCGAGGACATCCTAGGTTTCGCGGAGGCCCTGGTACCATGCGGCCACCTGTATCACGCCGAATGCCTGAGACAGTGGAGGATTAGCCAGCCAGCGCAGGCCCTGTCCCACGGAAGATGCTTCCCAGTGAACTGTCCCATATGCCGCTCCGTCGATGGGGGTAGCGTCTCCGTAAGGATTCTAGACCGACCACGAGATGCCGACGCCACGGACATTGCGGTACCTCCAGACCTCCTACAGCTCCGCGACGGGACCCTACTCCCACTGCAGCCCTTCCTGAGCCTGCAAGAGTTAGCCGATGCCTTCAGGCACCTGGCCCCGGATCTGGACTGCCTCAGAACACAAACGCTCTCCATCCGACGTCCCCACACATACGTCACACTCTCAGACATGCGCAGAATCCACGCGCACGTTGCGGAGAGGAGAACCGCGCAGGAGGCACGTCATGACCCGATGGAAGTGGATGGGGCCCCACCTGACGGCGGGAACGGTGGAAGCGGCATGGACTCCGACGACGCCCACAACAGCACGCAGGGACCTGGGACCTCGCCTCCGCAGCGACCCCCTGGTCCCACCAACAGGACATATAGGATACGGCAAGCCCCGCGAATCACTTTCGGAAGATGGGCACTGCTACTGGGACGGAACCCCCCAGAGGATGAACCCATGAGGAGGGGACCTGGGCGGTTCCCGGTAGGGCTGCTCACAGCGGCCGTCCGAGACATTGCAGCCGATCTGGTAATCTCCAGAAGCACCTACCTCGGCGAACGTGTAGCGGACGAGACTGGAGTCACCTTTGCCCTCGCAGGCCCAGACGCCTGGGAGCAGATCAAAGCAGTAGTCTCGGAGCGCAGGAACCAGCCTCAGGGGAGCGCCGCCCCAACAATGCTCGTGGTAGATGCCCTAGCTCAACACATGGATGCCGCCCTGATGGCAGCTACCGCCGCGGGCAGCCCATGCTGTCTCGTCGCCCTGGCCACCAAGGGAGTGCCGTCACCTGGAGGACCGGATCCGGTCGAGCTCGCAGCCCTGGCAAACGCGCAGTGGGGATACCGAGCCGCCAGCAAGATTACCCATCTCGTGCCGATTGGACACCCCTACCGAACAGGCAAGCCCAATGCAGCAACTCTTCGCCGCTCAGTTCGACCTAGAGGGCAGGACACTGCGCACGATCCTACCCCCGTCAATAGTTGTGCACTGGGGTGGAAGGAATGGGGACACCTCTGATGCGCTACACATCCTAACCCCTGAGAGTGGCAATGACGGCGTCGTTGCGCAGATCATGAGGTGGAGGGATGAACTATGGCGATCCCGCAACGGGATGATCGCAGCCGACTGGGTCACCACGAGAGTGCAGCTCCCCCGGAACGAGCTCCTGAGATGCCAGGGACTCGAGATGCTCTTCCACCACGTCCTCCGCTGCAGAGCTTCGAGACCCACGAGCTGTGAGGACGGCATACGTGCCCCCCTGGATAATCTGCAGGCGGCAGCTCAAACCACCATGCTGGCCTACCAGACGGCATGCGTCTGGAGAACACACGAGACAAGTGACTCTGTACACATCCCAGTTCCCCCCAGCGATCTGCATAGCCCACTCTGTAGCCTCCACAACAGCTGGAGCTATGGGACACAGAGTCGGAATTTGCGGGACGGGGCTTCTCCTGATCTCCACTCCAGAACGGATTGCCGCCCCCGTCTTGAGGCACCTCCGAGACGAGCTTCCGCGGGTCTTTGGGGGCGCCTCCTCCTCCATGGCACTAGGACCGCGCCGCATCCTCCTGGAAGGACCGTGGGATGGAGGACCCTCATTTGTGCGCCTCTCTGACCCCGAGGACGGCTTCCACCTAAGATGAAATCTCGCTGACATGGGACAAACACGGCCTGAGGACGTCCTGCAAGCCGTAGAGGCCACGACTGGTCCTGGCACAGTCGAACAGGTTTCCACCGTATACGCCTGGTTCCCAGACGTCTCTGACTACAGATACATGACGCAAGTTCGCATGCGCTTAGCTGCGGCCGACGCCATGGCAGCAGCCTGTGTGGGCACCAGTTGTATTGTGATCGGAGCCCAGACGGTCAGGATCTTCCCCGCCACACCTAGCAGGGACCCCATGCACAGAGCGGCTGCGACATCCAGGGAACTGCAAGAGCATGTGGACGCGCTGGCCAGCATCTCTGTACGACAGGCCCCCAGACGCGCCATTCAGCCCCAAGTCCTCGAGATCACCACTCTCGACAGGCACGGGGCGCAGCTGGGGGAAATTCGCCCACGCAGCATGCGCCCTGACGCTTGGCTCCCTGGACACAGTACGCTACGGCTCTTCTCTGCATCGGTCGGCTCAGCGAACGCCCAGCTACTAACTCGACTCTGGCCACTCCCGGATGGCCCGGACGGTACCTCACACCCAGCCAACACCAGAGCTGCCCCACCTATCATCACGGGGGACTGGCTCCGAGATAACGCCAGGGCGATGAGCAGGAGCGCGCCCAATACGGTACCTAGCATGTCGCAGGGAAGTGGCCTACGGGACTACGAAACCGTCCTACAGCCTGGAGAATACCTACTCGCCGCAATAGCGGCTGGCGGGGCCGTTGAGTTCACCACTAGCGGAGAGGCAGGTTTCCTTTTCATTTCGGTCCCCACCTGGGTGACGGTGCTCCTTCCTGCGGACGCGGACATTAGGGCAGCCACGAGGGGTGCCGACAGACCACAAGCGAGACTCAAACTTCAGCTTGCCGCGGGCCCCATCCACGTTGCACGCCTGGACTCCGCTCCCGCAGCCACACCAACTCCCGCTTCAGTGGGGCTGAGGGTCCACGCTCCCTCCCAACAGCCACTTCCTAGACGTACCTCGGCTTCGCTCAACCCACTCCCTGGACCCGCCAGACCCACTCACTTTCCGGAGCTCGCCGAGGTCCCAGTGCGTGCGTGCAGGCCGCCCCCAGCCGAACTGGTAAGAGCCGATGAAGATGCGGTCCGCGTCGCGCGGGGGATGCTGGGTAGATGCGCTGCCGTGGTCCCGGAGCAAGCAGTGCGCGACATGGCGCGCGGCGTCCAGAGCCGGATTGCCCTCGAAATCCGCAGACAACTCGAGGGCCGGCCCATGCAGAGATACAACTGGGACATGTTCGCCGCCATCTGGATCCTACAACTAGCAAGCCCGGGGAGCCTGGACCGAGACCACGTTTGGCAACTCATACGAGAGCTCGGGATCCGAGAAGAAGTCACGAGACAGCTCCCTTTCACCCAATGGCTCGCGCCTGAGCCTGACGGCACCTACTCAGCCCACCAGCCCTGGCTCGACGTAGACGCCGCCACGGCGCTCCCAGTCCCGGAAGGTGTCTCGAATGCCCTGGGCGCCCTGATCAACAGGCTGTCCAACCTACACCGGGAGGAGCGACAGCGCCATGACCCCGGGAGAGTCACCCGGGGAAGGAGAGGCACCTCACAGACCCCCAGAACCGCCGGAGCGGGGGACAGACCCACGGACAACCCAGGTACGAGCCAGCGCAGAAGCCGCAGTCGGGCGAACAATGAGGCGGACGTGGCAGGTATGCAAGCAAGTGACGCCAGACCACCTACTGCGGCAGGCCCTAGACCGCCAGCCGCACCTGCAAGCCCCGGTCTCCCCACGTCGGTGACGCCACAGACTTGCGCAAACCCCGGCGGAGAGGCCAACGACAACCCGACACTCACCGCACCGGGAGCGCAACCTCGACGGCAGACGGCACCACTAGAGCAAAGTACGGCACCACCCTCCGTGGCCAGACCGGTCGGCGAAGGAGTATCGGACGAGGCCGCTACCCGGGCTGGCAGCACCGTCCAACTCCCACCCCGGACGACCTCTGCGATCCCCGCGACATCCAGAGAGGGACCAGCACGTTCACACGCCCCGGTCTGCGCCGCCACGCCGAGCCCGGGCGCAGGCGAAGTCCCCATCCACAGCCTGCAGCGGTGCTGAAGCTGTGAGACGAGATAGTCCTGACCCCGCGGAACTTTCCGAGAGACACATCGGCGTGAACACCCCTGGGAGCCCACGGATCTCTCAGGACGAAACAAACACCAACACTGAGCTGCGATCGACCGGAGGGTGTGGAGCCGCGACTCTCGACAGTACAGAGGAGGCTCGGGGTACGGCCCCGGCTGCCAGCACCACAGACGCGGGGGGCGCGGCGTGCAACGAGGACGCACCTCCACGGGTCCCCACGGATCCGGCGACAGCCCAGAGCAGGAGACCGCCGCCGGGCACGGCGCCTAGCACTTGCAACGACCCCCTGGGGCGAGGAGACACACCGCGAGCTGGGCCTGAACTCCCCCCTTGCATGGGCGCGGACTGGAGACGGGAATATGAGGTCATTGCGCGTGCGCTCAGACTGGCGCAGATACATGCCTCAGACGGCACAGCCCCCCCCCCCTCCGAAGCCGAATGGAACCAAGTGCTCAGTGTGATCGCGTGGGCTGCAGCGATACCCCGACAAAACTGTCAGAGACCTTCGCCAAGAGCTTGGACTCGCCACGCGAATCCCAGACGCCTTCGGCGCTTACTGGACTACCCACCCACCTCCGGGCACGCGCAACCCCGCCGGCAGGATGATAAACTCACGCCAAGCAGCTCTGACTGCAGACGCGGCCTGCGCTCAGTTGAGGCATCTCGCAGGCGGTCCGGCCTCGCGCTCGGACAGTGTGTCGACACCAGACGCCCCCTTTCAGAGCCTGACGCCAGCCATGCTCCGCACCATCCTGCGCGCGGGTGCGGGCCCCCCTTTCTCGGATGATAGGGGCCATGTCCTGAGCGAGACGGTGGGGGCCTCTCCAAGGAACCTACGCAGTACCGGTAGCACCGCCCGGCGCGCCGGCACTCCCAGACCTGCACGTGCCCCGGCCAGCGCTGCCGTGAGCGCAGCCGACGGCGGGCAATTCAGACGTGCCCGTCATCGAAGTTCGACCGGACCGCGACCAGTAGCGCCCAGCACCCAGCCCAAGACTACCGCCGCTGACAGGGCCCGTGGGAGTCCGACCCACCGGCCACCCAGAGGCAGAAATGACGGCACGCGCAGGACCACACTACGCGGTGTGACACGACGCAGGGCTGCGGGCAACACAGACAGGGAAAGGTCCACCCGACCAGACAGCAGATCTCCCCACCCAAGAACTCTGGTCGACCTTTGGGAACGCTCCCGCCCAGGGGAGGGCCCTCCCACCGGGGTCGCAGGAAGAGGTGCCACAAGGCGGGCGTCCAGACCGGCGAGTGCGGAGGGCGCACGGATCCGCAGGCCGCGGCCCCGACCCACTGTCTTCCTACCAGAAGAGCCCACGGCCGCCCCCCAGCCTGCCGACATGCTTCAGCAGGTTTGGGAGCGGCATAGGGACGGGCGAACTGGCCTCTCCCCAGTCACACCTGCTGACACGACGCTTACCGCGTACCAGGCTGCGGGCCTGGACAATGCGCGGATCATCAACGCACTAACGACCCCCCAGCAGGATGGCCTCGTTTCCAGCGTTTCCCCCGACGGCACGTGGGACATCGCGGGACACCTCAGGCTCCACCCCATCAGTGATCCCAGACATGAGGAGGACTGGACGTATGACTTCACCCAGCAGACGAGGGCACGCATAGTCAACCCCCGACCTGGCCCGAGTGCCGCTGTGGGAGCTAGTCTTCATCTTGTATCACTCTTCGATGAATGGGGCCTGGCGAGACTTGCGGTAGGCGAACTCCTAGCCAAAGTCGCCGCGACTTCTCGGTTCAGATCTTCCGCGTTCGTCGAGTTCAGCGACGAAGCTGCTGCTCGGGTGGAGAGGCGTTGGGACCGGGACACTGCCACGCGCTTTGATGGAGGACCCCCGCACATGAGGTTGGGAGCCAATGTGTGGGACATCCTGAGGGAGGACGACGGTCGGAGTCCCTGGACCGACCACCTCAGAACCCTGGACCCTGGAAGCTTACTCGTCATCACAGCGGGGCTCCCAGGTGCCAGCCTTTCTGCAGCCAGCCAGCACGGAGGGCTAGATGGACTCGCGGGTTCCCAGACAGCGCAGTTCTTCGCCGTGCCTCTCCTGTGGAACGCCGCCCGCAGACTCCGCCCGGACGTCCACGTCATAATATGCTGCGAATGTCCAGCCACCATCCTACAGGCACACAAGCAGGCAATGTGCACTGCACTGGGGGAGCTCCCCCCAGACTGGGCGGTCCGCATTGATTCTGCGGCCGCAGTCGCCAGCCCGAGGGACCGATTGTGGGTCAGTAATTGCCCTCCTGCGGAGGACCTAGTCACGTACCCTCGGCTCCCCAGTCCCTGGGAAAGGCAATGGACTTACAGACCTGACGGGCACATCCCTCCCTGGACCCAGTCCAAGGCTCCTGCCAACTCCCTGGAGGCAATAGTCCCTTGCAGTTACCAGACACATCCCCTCTGCTTGCTATGCAATGGGGGCAGCAGCCACAGATGGCTCCTCCGCACCCTCGTCGACACCAGGAATTGCATCATAAACATTCTTCAAGAGACCGGAGCCGAGCGCAACTTCCTGGGCTGCACGGAAGGACTGACGCTCGTCTGCCACGGAAGAGAGAGAGAGAGAGAGAGAGAGAGAGAGAGCCTCGCCAGCGAAGGGAAAGCGAGGGCCTGGGCGGGATGGCTCCTGGCCCACGGCAGAGAACATGGACTCAGGATCCCATCTCCGGAGGAGCGGGCCCGAGCAGTGGGACTGGGCTCTTACTATCGGTCCCAGGACGTCAGTGGAAAGAAACTCTACGACGCCGTGGGAGCCCACCTGGACCCGAGATGCCTACAGCGCAGACTTGCGACCGCCATACTGGATTGGAGTAGGAACGAGAACATCTCCGGGCGCCAGCACGAAGCTCCGACAGAGGGCCAGATCTGGGCCGCATGGAGACAGGCACGCAGCTTTGCCGACAGGAACTGCCCTTGGGCGCCGCTCGCCGGGAACCCCTGTCCAGACGACGTAGTCCGATCCAAGCTGCAGCAACAGCTCCTAGATCAAGGGTTGCCGTTCCCCTAGATTCGCCTGAAGACCCAGGGACGCTTCATCTCGCCCTTGGGTCTCCCCCGCTCGCAACTCTCGTTCCGGGGGCGAGAACCAGAGCTTGGCAACTAGCCTGCTCCTCCCTGAGCCGCGCCCTCGCCCTGCACAGTGACCACACCGTCCGGCGACCGCGAGCCCTTTGGGCTTTCTTACACACTACCCCCTGGAGCAACCCCACCTGGGCGGACCTCTGCGGGGCCCTTTCCCTTCGTTCACTTATCGATGCCATCTCCAACGCCACGCAAGCCGGTTCACTCAAGGTGGGCTGTTGGAACGTTAGGTACCTCAAAAGCACGACTGCTCACAAAAACATGATTAAGCATGCCTTCTTGACGCAGATGACCACCAACGGTAGGATCGGACTCATTCAGGAGACCCACACGAGGCGGCCGTCTGGTCCACCATGTTTCACGCACGCACACTTGTCGCCTCTCCAGCCTACATTGGACCAGCCGGGGGTTGCGCCAGCGGAGTGGCGATCATCATTCCTCACGGCACCACACTCCTCCGGGCGGAAGACCTCGTCCCCGGATGTGCCGTTGCAGCCACCATTAGCCGAGGTGACAGCACCTACCGCCTGGTCTCGGTTTATCTCCCTCCCTCCAGGAAAGCCGAAACCATTGATGCCATCAGGCAAGCCATCGAAAGGTGGGACGACACCCCTACATACTGGGGAGGGGACGTCAACATCCAGTTGGACAATCGATCCCAGGGGCAGTGAAACAGATGAGGCAGCGGCCCTGGCTGACCTGCTCTCACTGACTGGTTCAAGCGTCTGCCACTGCGATGGCCCCACAAGAGTGGGCGCGGACAATGAATCACATATCGACATCGTTGCCTGCCCCTTTCGTCAGCTCGGTGCCTACGGGGTCAGAAAGGCTTGGAAACCTTCAGTCTCCGACCGCGCCATCCTTTACATGGAGCCGCAGGGCGCCCCCAGAACTCGCCGGGACAACACCATTCGCGCGGGCGACCTCCGCCTACTCCCAAGCGAGGCGCACGCTGAATTAAGGACTCTGTACTCCTTTCTTGAGCGCACCTTCGAGTTGCCGGACATCGACCTGACCGGCCTCCTTCAACCCGCCGACTGGGTTCGCCCGGCCACCCCTGGTCAATTCCCAGCCTGTCACTGCGACAACGACGACGGCGAAGGGGAAAGAGAGCAGGAACCCTCCACTCCTCCCCCGGCCCCTAATCCGGGTGATGACCACACCGTCCCGCTCCTGCCCGCCCTCCTCACGCTTGGTCGACACGCTCTGTCAGCCGCAATACAGGACTGGTGGAGGAAGTGGCGCAGAAGCAAAACCAACCGCTCGCCAGGGGCCATGCTTGCGGCCGCGGTAAGAACGGATTCCGCTACGCGCCCGGTGGGGGCACTTGCTGCCTGGCTCGCGGAATACGAGTGGGACGGCAACGACTTAACACCTCAGCAGGCTGCCCTCTGGCCGCGAAGGTGGGGCCATGACGCAGCGCAGAGACGCGCCACCCGCCTCACGCCCGCGCAAAGGGGCCCCGGAGTGGAGCGCCCCGCGCCTGCCTCTCACTGCCGGACGGGGCGAGAAATCTTGGTCAGGACGCATGCCATTCTTGGAGTGCGCGACGAAGATGGAAGCTGGAAGGAGCGCACCAAGGAAGTTGACGACGTCCTTTGGCGGAGCCGGAGTCCGATCTGGCAAACCGCCCCTCCTCTCCCCCCTACAGCGGACGGCGTCCTTAACGAGTACTTCAGACAAAAGGACACGGGGCACTTCCCACACTCTCCCAGCCCACAGTGGGGCAGGATTGCCTCCCTCGTGCTGGGGCCTAGCGGCAGCGCCCCCGGTGTTGACGGTGAGCCGTGCAAGCTGTATCATCCCGGTGCGCGCTTTGTTGCTGGACTCCACGCCCAAGCCTGGTACGCCGCGGCACTGAACCCAGGGCTCCTGGACCTGGTCCTTGGCCCCTCCGTCGACCTTCTGGTCTGGATCGGCAAGAAACCGGCCGCAGAGCGTCCTAACGACATGCGTCCCTTGCAGCTCCCCACTTGCCTACGGAGACTGCATAGAGCGACCATTGCCGATTGCCTTGGCCCTGTGATTGAACCCAGGCTTAGCCCCAATCAAGCTGCCAAACGCGGGGGACAATGCGGTCCCAACATCACCGCTGCCACCAACCATCTTGCCCTGGATCCCGTCCCCGACGCCGAACCCGGGCCCTCCTGGACCGCCCTGCTTGGCGCACACCAAGAAGCTGTTGACCGCTATATACTGGACGCCGCTCGGCAACTAGGCCCTGCCCCGAGCGCGGCTGTTCTCTTTTGCGATCAAAACAAAGCTTTCGAGCGCATATCCCTGCAGTGGATGGGGCAGCTGGCGAGGCGTTGGCAGCTCCCGACCTGGCTCCTGCACTCCGTGGACTGCCTCGTCGGTAGCAGGAGCGTGCGCACCTGCAAAGGTAGGTACAAAAGCAGAATAAGGAAGCTCTTACGGTCTATCGGAATGGGAGGCACCGCCTCCCCGCTCCTCTGGTGCCTAGGATGCGACCCTCTCATCAGCGCCCTGGCCGACATCTCCGGGGCGGACGATCCGACTTACGTGGATGACCTCGCTGCCCTGCTGGGCGCCACCGCCCAATTACTGCGTGCCGGCATCGCCTTGCCCTGGCTCGCAAGAGCGGCGGGGCTCCTCGTCGAAGCCCACCAGTGCAGGGGCATTGCAGCCCCATGCGGTATCAACATCAGGCAGTACCTGGACAACGCCCCAGTGGACTTCAGCGATGATGGCACCACCACAACTGTTACAGGCCTGCCTGCCGGGCTCCTCCTGGAAATGATCAGTCGCGCTGCCGGCTCCAGTATTGCGGCTCAGTGTTCTCCCTGGACCAGCCCATGCATGTGCAAATTTATAACGGCCCTGGTCCCCGCCAGCAGCCGCGATTGGTGGAGACGCACCATGGACTTCACCCCTTTCGGCTCATCCGCCGTCCGTCCCCAGTGGCCCTATCTCGGCGCCTGCGTCGTATCTAGGGCTGCCGAAGGGGAAAATCTACCGCCCAGGGGGATAATGACAAAGGGACAACTCGACGCCCTCGTCGCCGGCACCTGGGGCAAACCCCTCCCCAAGCTACGGGACCGGGCCATGGCCCTCCACCTTGCAAGCATGTCTCCCACTAAAACCGCTCTCGCCTGGAACACCTACCTCATCGCGCTCATCCCGTAGCCATCCCACTACTCCCTCCCTGACACCGTGTAAGAAAGGGCACTCAGAGCACACCTGCGGGTAGCCCTTGGTCTTGCCTCTGCCTCCTGGATCCCAGACAACATCCTCACTGGTCTGGGCATCCGCTTCCAAGTCCCTGGCTGCCCCAAATGCCTGGTTGCTACCTCGCGTGCGATCGCGGCCAGGGCGCACGCCCTTGACGACCTGTGGGGGCCCCTACAGGCGAGACATATGGCGGGGAGAAGGTGGAACAAACTTGTGAAATGGGCGCGGGACTTCGCCCCTCGGGATGAGCCACGTAGGCCCGGTTCCAAGGTGCTGACCGACGCCAGGGCCGCTGACCTCTTCAATCGCGCCTTGAGAGAGCCCCCTAGGCGCCGGGCCCGCTACTTCGGGCGCGTAGTTTACGTTGCGGCCTGGACGCAGCTCCACGGGCACGTGGTGAGCTCCTGGTTCTCCACAACCAGCCACGAGCGTAGGTGGGCTCAAACAGACGGTGCGGAATTGTCCCTTCTCGGGCACTGCGCCTCCTTCACCGAGGCGCACCACGTCCTCCGCGTTCTGGCCGACGGACTACCCGGATCCGCGCGTAGACGAAGCGTCGCTGACAGGATCCCCCGCCAGTGCGGCTGCGGCAGGATGGCCAATAGAGTCTGGCTCACCGCTGGACAACGGGATCGCGGTCAGGCCTGGTGCGACTCGTGCCTCGGGCCCTGGGCCGGAGAGGCCTCCCTCTGGCCCCTCCTTGGCGACGACGCTTTGCCCGAGGACTTGCGTCCACTTGCTGCGGAGAGAAGAGGGCAACTCGGACACATTGCCGTTCCCATGCGGCAAGGACTCTACGGAGCCTGCCCTCTCTGCGGCCTGGGAGAAGCCACTACTGAGCACGTGTGGGGCTGGTGCCCCGCCGCCGCCCTCGCCTGGGAAAAGACCAAAGGCCCTGACCACCCCAGAGACCTTCCCACCGCGATATGCTCCAGGGGGCAGCACCAGAGACTGGTCTGCCGCCTTCTACACCAGATCTCCTTTAGATACTGTGTGAACCTGGACTGTGCCCCCATCGGAGCCGTCGAAGCCGCCAGAATCATTGTCCAGGGGATCTCCGTACCAGACACCGACCTCCAGGAAGACAATGACGAGGAAAAAGACATACAAGAAGGGCAGGCCCCTGCCGCACCGGCGGATGAAACTGCAGTCTGGGCCCCCATGCTGCTCCCCTGTCAACTTTGCAATCCTCAAGGCCCGCACCTGCTGCGCATTCAGGGGGCCGCTGGCCCGCATCTCGGCAGACAAGCTCCACGCGCTGGAGGGGGAATCCGGCGCCTCCCTGTCGCGACCAGGATCGTGCGGAGTGGGGATCGGCTCACCGTTCTCCAAACGGGCGACACCAGAGCGAGTTGGATGCTGCCTAGGTTGGGCTGGTTCCCCTGCCCCAGGACAGACAGGTCCCCCAGTGCCCTCTGGACCAAGAGCTACTGCCGACTCTGCGACCTGCATGCCCTGGTGCTCAGAGCCAGCAGGGACATGGAAGCTGGCGAGGAGATCACCGTCAGAGACTCCCCGCTCCCCGCTGCCGATGCGGCTCAATGGCCCTTCGAGCTCACCTTCGACGGGGGGGCTCGCCGGATTGGGGGAGACGACAAGGTCTCCGGGGCGGCAGCTGTCCTCTGGAAACACGACCCGCACCGCGGCTACCCGCGCGTCGTCGCGGTTACCGTTGTTGCCCTCCCGGGCTGCGACAATGCACAGACGGCGGAGGCATCTGGGTGCAGAGCGGGACTCGCCCTGCTCCCCCACCTTGACACCGCCCTCCGAGGTGCCCGGGTGGTCGGCGACAATCTTGCCGCCATCCGGTACGGAGCCGGCACGGGCCGCTATCGCCGGCTCCACCTGGCACAGCAGATGGACTTCGCCCTTCGGCAAGCCAGCGAAGCCGCATGGACACTTACATGGCAGGCCGTGCGTCGTCGCCTCAACAAAGCAGCTGACCGTCTTGCCACACTAGGTGTCTTCTGGGCCGATGCCCTTCGTCGCGCCGGCGATCTAGCCGTCACTTCCTGGGTCTTCTGGGAGGGCTCCCAGCTGCCCCCCCCCCCCCTGTTTCCTGCCGCGGACATCGACCTCTGTGACTTGGACCAAGTTGCGCTGTTCGTTGATGCCCTCGAAAATCCTCCCCCCCTCCTCCCTCTCTGATCGCCCCCCCGCCGCGACGCACTAAGGTCCTGACGGGTCGCAGCGTCACTGCCATCGCAAGAAGCGCAGCCTTCCGCTGCCATCCTGGACAGGTTCCCACCCTGGACAATGCCCAAAAACAACCAGGGCCCCCTCCGCCGTTGGCCCTCCTGCCTACCGTACAGTGACGAAGGGCCGCCAATGCGCGCGGGCACGCGCGTCTTCCTGGCCCGCTTCTGTCCCTGGATCCGTTGGGTCTACTTCCACGGCGGTTGGCGACGCTGGTGCGAGATCTGCCAGGAGCCCGTCGACGACACTGAACACATCCTAAGCGCGAAGCACTACGACATGTCGGTGGCACGGTGCCAGGACGGGTGGCCAGACCCCAACACCTTCACCACTCCTGGGAATCTTTGGTGCATGTGCGGAGGGAACCCCTACGACGCTACCCACCAGGTGTCTGTCACGCGGTTGGCCTGTCGCGGCTGGAAACCAGTCCAGCCCTTGGTTACCCGCGACGGGGTGCGCTCGCTACCTGGCATCGCAATCCCCGAGGATGCGCTGCACGTGCCCATTACCTACCCCCTCTGGGACGATCCGTCGACATACAACTGCCCAGGACGCACCAGGGTGGAGCCAGAGAAGGTTCGTTCGCACATGATGGACAGGCTGGGCGCCGCAAAGGAGGGCCTTAGACAGCCCGAGGACGGCGACGGGAACAGGATGCGGGCGAAATCGTCCATCTGGCTACCCCCCTCACCTGGACAGGCCGCAGGCTCCTCTGGGTTACCTCCCCCTCCGCCCCCGCCGTCTCGCCCTCCTCCTGCCTGGGGCCCACCCTGCCAGCAGCGAACAGTCCAGCTGGCCGAGGGCAGTGAGACGGAGATTGAAGCTCTCTCTCCGACAAGGCCAGCTGCCCTGGAAGATTCACTGGCCACGCAGGCAGCCTCTGATGTCGCCAACCTTTACTCGGTTCCGCTGGACTCCCCGCACCCTAGAGTCCACCCCAAGGCAGCGCTCGGGGAACTAATCCATGCCGTCCGACTCCCCTCGCAATGGCCCTACTCCTTCCAGGACCGAGGGCAAACGTTCAGGAGGATCGCCTGGGTCGAAAGCCAAGCCTCGGTCGAGACGGTAGACGACGGCAGAGGCTCCACGCGAGAGGATTTAGCCAGAAGGGGTAACTGTGCCCTCGGAGTTCGCGTCACCAGGATCGATGCCAATGCGCGCTTGGAGGACCTGGACACCTTTCGGCTGCGGAACGCCATGCACCTACCCGTCGGTAAGGAATTTCTGTTGTTGGAGTGGCCCTCAATGTGCAAGGTCGCGACCAGACCCCTGGAACGTGACAAAGAGAGCAGGTGGCTTTACATGTCAGTCACGGGCCCGACGGTAGACAATATCGCTGACGTCTCAGTTTGGTGGCCTCCCGCCCTGGGCGGTCGCATCCTTCCCAGGGATGCTCAAGCGCTAGGTCTCAGCCCTTCCGACAGGTACCCCTCAAACTGGTGCATCGTCGTCTACAACCACGCGAAGAGCGGGCAGTCTCACGAAGACGAAACCAAGGCGAGACGCCCCCCTAGCGACGATCTCCCCTGGTATCGTGTAGATGACGCCCCTTCTGACATTCAGTTTTGGCGGCAATGCTCGGCACTGGAACAGATCTACTACCTGCGCCAAAACCCGGCGGATCTTTTCGGCCACCAGCTTTCACCTCTGACGTACCTTCTTGCCTTTGTTCACGCCCCTCGGTCGGATCGAACCTTGGCCAACGACTTGGGACACATGCGTTCCCTGGGGCTGAGCCTCAGAGCCAGGGCGGAGGCCGCCCTTGAGCGGAACGTCCCAGACACCGACCACTTGCAAGCAGTCGAAGACGGCACGCTGCTGCAGGCACCGCCTTTCCCCCAAGGCTTAAAGGCGTTCTCTGACGACGAAATCTCCGATACGACTGGCTCCGTCTTTCAGAGAGTGCGTCCTACTCCCAGCGTGGACACGCTCCACAGGATTATCGACAAGCACAGGCCGAACGGCGATGCGACCAGTGCCCTGCGTGCCACCCTGAACCACCATGCTGTTCTTGTGCACGGACCCCCTGGAACTGGCAAGACCACCTTCTCAGTTGCCTGCCTGGACATGTGGGCTTCCTGCCTACGCCCTGGACACGCTGTCGCTTTGGCAGCAGGGTCCAACACGGCGGTCGACCAACCAGCTCTGGCAATGATCGAGGCACAACGTCAGCGGCGCCTCGACCAATACACGGGCTTCCCCGACAAGTTCGTGCGCCTGGCAAGGAAGGACCGGGTCAACGAGGCACTTGCCGACCTTACTCCCGAGGGTCACTACAGAAACGCCCACGGCGAGTTCCCCTTCCAGGACGGGGACAAGAACCAGGGCTTCAAGCCCTACAAGGCGAGCTTACTACGTCAGGCCAGGATAATCATGTCCACGCACGAGGCGTCCGAGGCACTTGGTCAAAAGGACAGCCCCCAAATCGTCCTCCTAGTCATCGACGAGGCCGGACAAGCCACTGAGCTCCACGCGCTCATGTCCATGGTAAATCTGATTAACAGCGGAGGGACCGTGGTCCTCGTCGGAGACCCCAACCAGCTGCCCCCCACAGTGCTCTCCAAACTGGCGAACGAACTAGGGCTCTGCGTCAGCATCTTCGACAGGATGTTCCACGCACTCCGCCGCCAGGAGTCTTCAGTAGTTCACCTTTCAATCTGCTATCGGATGCATCCGCAGCTACTCGCGTTCCCGAACGCAGCCTACTACGGGGCAGGCATGAAGTCTGGCATCCTGGATCCGCTCAGAGAGCGGCCAATAGTTGAGGGCATCCCCTGGAGAGACATTCGTGCGTGGGAACCTGGACGACTGGCAAAGCTGGCTACTCTCACCGGTTCCGACGAAAGTGACCTCCGCGCCACCCTTGAGCCCCTGGACCCGCCGCTGGGCCCAGACAAGCACCGTTTCCGAATGGTGCACACACCCTCCTGGGAGGTCACCTCCGAGCTACAACCAGGCTTTGCCAATCTTCCGGAGGCGGCCCAAGCCGTGGATATTGCGCGCGCCCTGCTACCGGAGCTCCACAAGGGCACCGCTGTCAGAATCGTGGTCGGCTACCAGCTCCAGACGGCCATTCCCATGGACGGATGGCCGCAGGGTCCTCGTCACCTCACCGGCGTTCTGCGCAACACCAGAGGTGGCGCCAAAGGGCAGCCCGGCAAGGGGAAAGACGGTCCTGGACGCGGTGGTCAGGATATTCCTGGCCCTGGACATCCCCCCCAAGGCCAGAGGGTGGACACCCACCGCTGGCAACAGGTGTTCCGGGAAGACGACAATGCTAACACTGCCATCAGCTTTAACTTCCCTGGACTACGTCAGGTGGCGGGCGAGCGCATGAGCACTGGGGCTCTCAAACTCACGACAATCGACTCCAGCCAGGGAGGCGAGGCGGACATCGTAATAGTGTTCACTACCCGGAGCAACGGCAGCTACAACTGGGGTTTCGTCGACGACGCCAAGCGCCTGAACGTGGCAATCACCAGGGCCAAGCGGAATATCCGGATCTTGGGAGACGGTCGCATGTTCGCCAACGCCACATGGTCGGGAGACTGACTCGCCTCTGGGTCCAGTTTCGTGGCAGCACTCCCGTGGGCCGCAGGCTCTCCCTGGACATTGACGACAGCTTCGACCCACTCCAGGACCTTGCCGCATGGATTCCCTCGCCCCCCCCTGCCTGGGGCAGTGTCGCAAAGGGGGAGAAAGGACAGAACGAGCTGGACGTCGCCAAGAAGAAAGCGCGCGATGCCCAGGCCACCTGCTTCGCCGAGCGGTTCAATGCACCCCTGGAAGAGAGCTTCGACTGGGACACCCTGGGCAAGCTAATCTCGGGAGGGCTCCACGATATCCTCTCGACGCCGGCCTTCCACGTGCTCATCTACCTCATGTCCGGGCTGCATCCTCACGAGTTCACGTTGGCCAACGCACCGCGGCAGCCGGGCATGCTCGACCGCAAGGCTTGGTCGCACCTGGGGTTCTTGTTCGACATGTCTCTCGGGCTCGACGCGACCAATCTAGTCTACAACACGCTATGGGCAGCAATGGTCTGGTCGCTCGGCCTAGGCACCCCCTGGAGGGATGCGAGCTACGCCATTCCCGACGACTCCCTTCCCCCGTTGCCTCGCGCCAGCGGCAGGCGTGCAACGCTGTGGAAGCGCCGCCAGTGTACTCCCAAAGGACTCTTCCGTCAGGTCCCCAAGGCTTGGAGCTCCGCTACCAAGGACTGCTGCAGACACCGGAAGCACCCTGGAATGACCGGGTTGGGAGACATCATCCGGGGGTGCGGCTCCTCGATGGAAGATTTCCGTCAGGGACTCTTAGACACCGACGGTCAGCCCATGGATTCCTGCAAGGCCCGCTCGCTTCTGGTGGTCATGATGCTGGTGCTCCGTGAGCCGCGAGTGTTTCTATGGCCTTTCTCTCGCGCAGAGCAGGCCGGGGACGTCATCGAAGCCATTCTGGGGTTCTGCGTGCCCTGGCAAGAGGTCCACCAGGACTTCCGAAGCCGGTTCGCCAGCACCTGGGGCCTCACCCTGGAAGACTTGGCCGACCTGCACAGTCGCATCGAGGCAGTGCTACCACACATCTCCAAGCTCGTGGCTTTGGCCCATCACCACCCGGCTGCGCAGGAAGCCGGCTGCCCGCAGACCTGGAGCGAGATGGACAGACAGGACTTCCAGCTGCAAGCGCCGATGATCGTTCTCGAACGGATCGTCCCGGCAGCAACTCTGACCTGCCTGGACACGGGCGACTGCTCAGTGTGTGCACTACACGTCGCACTGGCTGGTTCCGACGCCTCCCTCGGTCCCGACGACAGGGTTGCGGGCTTTTCCTACATCGGCGGCGGACTTGCCTTGTCCTAGACCGACCTCAATGCCCCTCCACCACCGGCACCGGCCCCGGGCACCAGACTGGACCCTCCGTTCATCCCCGACGAAAGGCTCGCGCTGAAAAGAAGAACAACATATGCACGTGCGACAGTTGCGGGAAGGACCACCTGATTGCCGCTGAAGGTACCTGGATCTCCGACAGCACGCGCCAGATGGTCGCTCAGAATAGACCTCAAGCGTACATCAACGGCGCCAACATGGGCTGGTACTGCGCTGGCTGCTGGATTCGGAACCTCGAGGACAATGGCTTCCCTACGCCTGCCGGAACGAAGCTCACCGACAGAATCAGGGAACATGAGCAGCAGATATCGGGGACCGGCAACGACAGAGCGAGTGTCCTCCCTTCCCTGGGACTCCTTCCGCTCGGCTACGGCTGCAGCCCCCTGGCGGACACGAGGCAGTTAGATGACCTCCTCATGGAACCGACGGGCATGAAGATCCCCGAGTGTGCCAATACCACCATTCCGGTCCTCCGGATCCGGGACGACCGCTTCGGCATCAAAGCCGCTCAAACGCGGACCTACTCCGCGCGGTGCGACACCTGCCCCCAGGGGGCCCCGCTCCTGGTCTGGGACCCCAGCTCTCCGCCGCTGGGGGGCTTCATATGGAAGCCGGCTGAAGACATAGGAGTTCCCGAGCAACATGGGCTGCCCCCCATCGATTAGCGTGCCCTGGCCTGGTGGGGGCGCCAATGGAACGCTACTTGGTGCTACCGGCGCTGTCTGGTCCCGATTTGGAACATTGGCCCGGCCACCCTGGACCGCATCCTGGATCGCGACTTCAGGCCGCTGTATCCAGATGAACCTCCGGCCCTTCCCCCGCTCAGCAGCCAGATTGGGTTCGAGGCACTTGTGGACATGGTGGATTCCCTCCCGTGGCTTGGCGAGGACGCCAAGGCCCAGGACCAATTCACCAAGGTCGGAGCAAGCAATCCCCCTGGACCCAGCCCCGCAGGCAGCTCTGGCGCGGCGCCAGAGATCACCTCCCTGGCAGGGTCCCCGCCATCTGGCGCGTGTTCTGGTGGCGACGACAGGCCAGATACTCCCATGGCGGCCGACGCAGACAGGTCTCAGGGTTCAGCGGACAACGACTCGCGCATGGGCCACCATGATCCGCCCGACGACGACAGCGGTGAAGGCGCGGAAGACGGGCTCCCCCTTCACAAGATGGGGCCCGACTACGAAGAGGATGGACCCGCCCGTCCTCCCACGCCTTCCGAGTCGGCCCAGGAGGTTGATGATAATCGCTCAGGCGGCGATGGCCCACAGCGTAACCCGTCGGCGGGCAGCTCTGACACCAGCCGCGAGGATACCGCGACTTCAGTTGCAGAAGACACGCCCTACGCCGATCGCAGGAGGGCTCCAGCTCGAGACCCCGCGAGGCACGAGAGGACCAGCGACGGTGGCGGCTCGCGGTACGAGCGCTTTCCCGCGCCCACCCCGACGCCCCCTGAGCGCAGACCCCATTACTCTCGCCATACTGGCTCTTCGGAGCAGGACGCACTCAACATGCTGTCCTGCCCTGATGGAGGCGGCCCAATGTACAAAGTCAGGCTGGGCACCGTCGAACTCGAACGTCCCGACGAGACACCAGCCAGTCGCATATCCAGGCTTCAGTCGCAGCTGGGAGCAGTCTTTTGCGCACTGTGGACAGCGAACACGCAGCGTACCCTGCTCCCTGGATGGAGGGCGCCCAAGTCCGACCCGAAACTACACATGCCCTCGGATATTATCAACTTCCTAGAGGCCTGGAAGGACTGCGGGTACGACGCCTACGAGATGAACAGGAGGCTTGGCTATGATATCGACTGGAACAAGACACGAGCCAACTACCTGCGTCACTCCCAGACAGACGACTGGAGCAAGGGCGGCTATCGCCACACGGGCTGGCGCGACCGTGCGACAAGTTCCTGGGACACCTGGAGCAGTTGGCACGGCGAGTGGCGCGACGGATGGCGTGGGGACCACTGGCAGGCGGGTGGCAAGCGCGGCGGAGGTTACCCTGACGATCGGGATGATCGAGAGGAAAGGAGACTCCGCTGGAGAGACTGAACTCCCTCTCTGCCCTCACCGCCCCCCAGTGCCCGCGCCACCACCTGCGCTTCACAACGCGCCACCGCGGCCCTCTGCCGCCCTTTCCCTCAACCTGGGGCAACTCTGCCTCCCCTCCCCTGAGCGGCACCCTCTCTCACCCTTGGCCTTGGGGTGCCGTTCGGTAATGCCGTCTGCTCCGTGCGTGACACCGCGCATCCTGCAGACCACTTGCCACTGGCATCACTGCCTTTCTCCACCGGTGGCCGACACCCTCTCGTCACTCGGCTCCTCTCTCCCCGCCTTGTTTCACTCCTGAATCCCAGCGGACGCTGCCCAGGCCGCGCCGCGGGCCCCTAATCGCGGCGCTCTGCCGCCCTCCACCCGATGCGCGCACCTCCTGCCTTTGGATCCAGGTGCGCGCTTCGGCAATACCGTCCACCGCTTCTCCGCAGTGGACTCGCGGCCACAGGCCCTACTGTAGTTGTCTCACCGCCAGCCCTTCCTGGCCTGTCAGTGGGCCACGGCTCGCCTGTTCACTGGCTTCCCCCTGGACTTTCTAACCGAACGATCGGCCTTCCGCCGTCGCCCTGGACCTTTCAAACAATAAGCACGACCTTCTGCCGTCACCCTAGATCCATTGGCTCTGAGGGACACGTCTCGGGTACAAGGCGTCCTCGTCCCTCTGTGCTAGACGACTCGGTTGGGTATCGCTGGGCCACCTTAGATGTGCATGCTCCTCGAGGTCTGCCGTGTATCGTGCTCTTCTACGCCCTTCCACTCGTCGGATCTGGGCTGTCGCATCTCAGTTGTGGATGTTTTGTCTTGTCTTCATGCTCCACGCCCTGGATGCGCTTCTTGCGTTGCGACTGGCTCGCCGTCAGCTTTTTCCGTTGGTTCTTGTTCCCAGTCAGCCTGTGGTACCCTTCAGGCTCCATGGATCGGTGCCCTCTGGACTCCCATTGCTGGACGGCTTCCTACCGCGACCCTGGATCAGTGGCTTTGTGGGACTTGCCTGGGTATACACGGTCTCGTTCCGCCTGTGCTCTCCGCCCCTTTGGACTGCACTGTGACACTGTGGTGTGCGCGCGCCGCGTTTCGACGGGTAGCGTGCATCAGGTGCCCTTCCACCCGCTGGGTCTGGGCCGAAACATCTCGGTGTGGTAGTCTTCTCGGAACATGGATACACCTTGATGTCGTTCTGGCGCCGCGGCTCGCTGCCGCCGTCGGGATCCTCGTTGGACTTACCACCTCGTCGTCTGTGCTACCCGGCAGGCTGGGGCTGACGTCCTCGGGTCGTTCCCTTGTCCGCACCTGGACGTTGGAACGTTATCGCGCCATTTTGGCTGCGCTAAGTGGTCTCGGTGCCTACCTCAGGCCTGTTGGACGCACCTGCATGACCGTTCAGGGGCTGTCATGGCACCTGGATTGCATCGGCTTCGGCCCCCTGGACGCTGTCGTGAGCCGCCTGATCCGCGGCCCTGCGCGCGTTAGGTAATTTAGTCGCGTCCGCGGCCCGTTCGCGACCTTCCGCCGCTGGCGCTTCCGCCTGCGGCTGTAAAAAAAAGTATCCCCACCAGTTTGTCGGACCTGCTCGTGTTTGTCGGGCCCTATGCTCACACCGGGTGATCGACCTCTGCGTGTTCATGGTCGCGCCGCCGCGCCATTTTGGGTGCGCCTACTTGATGGTTGCCACCGGGATTTCCACGCCACTGGGTTGGGAGTGCCGCTCCTGGTGCTCCTTCTGAGTGGCTGCCCGCGCGCTCGCTTCGCTTGCCCCTCTCTTTTCTTGCTGCCTAGTCGCGGCCCGGCTAGTGATCGGACGGTTTTCGACTTGCTTCGCGAGCCCGCAGACCAAATGGTATCCCCACCAGCAGTCCGTAGCCTCTGGCTCAAGCCGCTCTGGCCCAAACTGCGAGCCGTCATCGATCAAAGGAGGAGATGGTATAACGTTCAGCCCCCCCCCTCCAAAGAGGCCAACATGTGGCCAACACCTTAGTAAAACCAATGATTTTGGCGCCCAGAGGGCTGGTGGGATAACGTTCAGCCCCCCCCCAAAGAGGCCCCAATGGGGCCAACACTTTCGTAAAACCAATGGTTTTGGCGCCCAGAGGGCTGATGGGGTAACGTTCGCGCCCCCCCCCCCCCCTCCACCCCCCCCCAAAGAGGCCAACATGTGGCCAAACTCTCAGTAAATCTAACGATTTGGGCTTCCTCGCCGAGGCCGTTTTGGACGCCCTGACACCTCGCAGGTCCCCCCCAAAAAGTCCAGGGGAGGATTAGGGGGAGGGGTAAACTCCTCCCCGAAGGGGAAGAGGGTTTTTGTTTGGAAGAGGGAAGAGGAATCTCGTCAGACCACCTGTCGCCCAAAGGGCTGGTGGGATTCTCGGAGGTGAGCTGGCGCACGTTGCTCTTCTCAAAGTGTCGCCGATCCCAGCGTGTTTAGCCGACGATGCCAGAGTCCTGCTTGTCTGCACCTTCTCACAACCGGTGTCGCCGAACGGAATCTCTGCACTGTAGCAGAAGATGTACACCCTGCAGCGGACGATGTTGGCCACCACAGTTGCGCACCATTTCCGCCGATTCACGCTTTTGTAGATGAGGCTGTCAGGGCGGAAGGGCCGGAGGGAAAAAGGGAGGGAGGAGGAATGATGGTGACGATGACGAAGAGGAGCCGGGTGGTGAAGAGTATACCCAGAATGCAACAATGATGCTGCAATACATTCTCCCGTCCTTAGTACCCTCCTCACGACTCGCTACCCTCATGCTTTCTCGCTGCGGGAAGCGTCGCTGTGAAAGATCAGCCCCCCCCCCCCCCCACAGGCAGGCCATTCAGGCGAGAGCTCCTTCTTGCAAAGGGTCCTTTGTCTCCATCCTTTTGAGTACCCAAGATGTGCACAGAGGCAGGAATTTACCGTCCGAGGACGGTCCAACGAGAGCCCCCCCGCTCTGAAGAGGGACCGCCTTCCATCCGCGCAAGAGTTTTGCGTTGCTTGCGGTCATGTTGTGTCAGGACGTTTCAAGCAAGAGCCGTGTGCGGTGCCCGGGCGACAGGCACGCTTGGGAAAAAGGGCGCCGCTCTCCACTGTCCTGTCGCCGTTTAACTATTGGGCGCGGCGCGAAGGCGAGATCCACAGAAGGAGACGAGCCCTCCACCGTGCAAGTATCGGAGCCTCTTTACAGCGAGTGAGCGCGGTGCTAGGGCGAGAGCCGCATTTGAAAACCAACCGTCTTCCATGCGTGTGGCGGTTGGAGGCTTTTATCATGAAACTGCGTGGCGCCGTGGCGAGAACCGCGTGTTGCAAATGGCCTCCCTACACGTGCGCAACGGCTAGATGCTTTGAAGACGGGTGTGCATGGCTCGAAGGCGACAGGCTCATTTCGAAAGTCAGCCTCCAGCCGCTCAGTTGGTTCAACGTTTAAGGGGAATGCGTCCAAAGCTGAGGCGATGGCCACACTTTGAATATCAGCCGCTTTCTATCGGTGAACTGATTCGGCGGCGCGCCCGGGGGGGAAATGAGAAGGAGAATGCCTTCTCTAGGCGGCGGGATTTCTCACAAGCCCTCGGGCCTTCTGAGAGTTTTTTTTGTGTCTTCGGGGACTGCTTATATCAGTTCTAAGAAGGCTGGGGGACTTGCGAGCCCTCCGAGAAGGCCTTCTCCTTCTTCCTTTTTCCCCTCGCCCGCCGCCGAATGTAAGGCGAATGTGCCCAATGCTAAGGCGATGGCCACACTTTGAATACCAGCCGCTTTCTATCGGTGAGCTGATGGTCCGAGCTTCAGTGGTCATCTGTGGCAGCGAAGTCTCCGGCGCCACGCCTGGATCGCTTTACCAGCATGTCGGGCTATTGCGACGCGCAAGGGAGATCCTACGGATGAGGGGTGGGCGGTGACTAGGAGGAGTGGGAGTCGGAGGAGGGTGGGCGGGCGTAGGAGGACGGGATGAAGGATGATGAGAAGGAAGGGGAGGACTGTGTGAAGGAGGAGAGTGGAGGGCATGAGGCAGCGGAAGACGAGGATACGGAGGATGAGGAAATTATTGGGGGCGGACGTGCGACGGCGTCGGATCATCTTCCTCTACCGCTTCCCTCTCCTCCCGCTCTTCCTGTCTTCCTCCACCTCGTCCTCCGTCTTCTCATCCCCCTTCTCACATGGTCGCCTTCGTTCATGCCCGAGGGCCTTCTGTCTGCGATTTCCGCATCTGCCCAGTCGGCGGAAAGTGCGTCGCCCTCACTGTGCCGCTCCTCCATCCCCCTCTCACTCCTCTGTCTCATCCTGCTGTTGCTTCTCCTTCTCGTCCTTCCTCCCTCCTTCCTCCTCTTTCCTCTTTCTCCTCTTTCTCCCTCCTCCTCTTTCCTCTTCCTCCTCTTTTCGTCCTCCTCCATCCCCCTCTACCTCCTGCCCGTGCTCCTCCATCCGTCTTCCCCTGCCCTGCCCCCCTCCCTCTCGCGCACATGGTCTGGCAATCCCGTCCTGTTCATGCCGCCTGGTTTGCTGCTTCCCCCGTTCGACCTCACCACCCCCGCGCGCCCCGTCGTTCCTCCTGCGTGGCCTCTCGTTTTCCCTGCCCCCCTCTCCTGGAACAGGGGAGCACAGTGCGCGAGCGGGCATCTTCTGATCCCTCCCAGCCCATGGCCCTCTGATTACCAAGCGCAGGACAGGGACGCGTGCGAGAGAGTGGCCGTGAAGAAGATCGAGTGCATCTTTGAGCACATCACGATCTCGAAGCGAACCCTCAGGAGGGGCGATGGACACTGCGATTCCACACATGATCAGTCGCTGAAGTGTGACTCCCCACAGTATGTTGTCCCTATTTCAGGTACGTTTAGGCGTATGGCTAAGTCCTATAGGTGCAGGATGTCGTAGAACGCTAGGCTGGTATGACCGCCGAGCTTCAACATTTACTACTTCGGGGGAGGAGGGGGAAGACGACGGAGGCGCGATAGATGGGTGGATGGGAGTATGGAGGGAGGCCAAGAGTGTGTGAAGGGAGAGGGATGTCGGAGGGGGAGAATGACTGGGAGAAACAAGAGGAGGGAAGAGGGAGGGGGGGGCGGGAAGGAGGATGAGGAGGGGGGGTCGGGTGTCTGGCGGAGGAAACGTAGCATGAGTATGCGGAGGAGGAGTGGCGGGGGCGGGGGGCGGGGTTCGGGGAGGAAGGTGAGGTGACGGATGAGTATGATGGTGATGATGCTGATGATAATGATGATGATGATGATGATGATGATGATGATGATGATGATGATGATGATGATGATGATGATGATGATGATGATGATGAGGATGATGATGATGATGAGGATGATGATGGTGATGATGATGATGCTGATGATGATGAAGAGGAGGGCGAGGAGGAGGAGGAGTATCTTCGTTCGCCGTGAACACACCACGGGCGTTTTTTGTTCTAAAACTGATTTTATCTCGGCCTCTTGGACATCATGCACGTTCAGCTTTTTGATTTCCAGCGTTTTCGGATCAGTTGATAACGTTGTTTTGCGTTCCCGCTTATGACATCCTCAGTTCCTTCTCCTTGCGTCGAGCCCCCCCAAAAGAATTATTGCTATTGTGTTGTCCTTCTGGTCTTCTCGGGTCGTCGCTGCTGGCTGGTCGCGGGGCCTCCGTGCCTGTCTCGCGGGTATTCGACCGGTTTTTTGGCCGTGTTTTTTTCTTTTTTAGCTCTGCGTGCGGAGCGAGAGGGAAGACCAAGGAGCAGCCTTCGACAAGAACGCAACCCGAACGCCGAAAAATGCAGATTCGCAGCGACGGGCCTGAAAACGCGAAAACAACAGAAGTCCCGAACCACACATAGCGTGTGTATATATGATCCAGGGTCGAGGGCCCACGGGCCCCCCCCCCCAGATGGTATGGTCCCAGGATTCCTCGGGCCCCCCCCCCAGATGGTATGGTCCCAGAGACGACGACGACGACGACGACGACGACGACGACGACGACGACGACGACGACGACGACGACGACGACGACGACGACGACGACGACGACGACGACGACGACGACGACGGCGGCGACGACGGCGACGACGGCGACGACGGCGACGACGACGACGACGACGACCACGACGACGACAACGACGGCTGCGGCGGCGACGACGCCGGCGGCGGCGGCGACGACGACGATGACGACGATGACGACGGCGACGACGACGATGACGACGACGACGACGATGACGACGACGACGATGACGACGACGACGACGACGAGGACGACGAGGACGACGAGGACGACGAGACGACGACGACGACGACGACGACCTCTGAACCACCACAGCACCACACCACATCCACAGGGGGGGGGAGGGGGGCACCGCAGTGCAACACCACGCCACGCCCACCTCTGAACCACCACAGCACCACACCACATCCACAGGGGGGGGGGGGGGAACCGCAGCGCAGCACCACGCCACGCCCACAGGGGGGGGCGGGGGGGACCATCGCGCGGGGGGGGGGGGGGCCAATGGCATCAGCATTGGGGGGGGGGCCCAAACCCTGGACCATATATATGTATATATATATATATATATATATATAGCGTCGTTAGCTTGTCAAGAGACCTAAAAACAGTCGGTAAAACACGAAACATGCCCAGGGCGTTTCTAGGGTGAGCAAATATGATGATGCTGCTGATGATGATGCTGATTCTGATGATGATGCTGCTGCTGAGGAGGAGTAGGAGGAGGAGGCACATGAGGAGGAGCAGGAGGAGGAGGAGGAGGAGGAGGAGGAGGAGGATGAGGATGAGGATGAGGATGAGGATAAGGATAAGGATGATGATGATGATGATGATGATGATGATGATGACGATGATGATGATGATGATGATGATGATGATGATGATGATGCTGATGATGATGATGATGATGATGAAGGTGGTGGTGATGATGATGATGATGCTGATGATGAGGATGATGCGATGATGATGATGATGATGATGATGATGATGATGATGATGATGATGATGATGATGATGCTGATGATGATGATGATGATGATGATGATGATGATGATGATGATGATGATGATGATGATGATGATGATGATGATGATGATGATGATGATGATGATGATGATGATGATGATGATGATGCTGATGATGATGATGATGATGATGATGATCATGATGAGGATTTCTGGTCGCTTTTTCCACTGCGCACAGCCGAGCTTCAGTTTGCAGTGAGTTGCATTGCTCACGCGAGACCGAACTCACGGTTGAGCATCTGTGCCCGTGGAGGCAGGCCCTTGAGCACAAGGGACATTATAGAGTTGATGGCCCTCCAGGGAGCGGCAAACGACCGAGGGCAGCACTCATCTGGAGAGAAGACTCTCCGCTCACACGCGCCCGAGTGTCAGAACAGCTCATGTTCCGTATCCTATGGCCTGCAACATGCGGCCACCTGATGCTTCGACCCACGATGCGGCCAAGTTCTTGACTGCTGCCGTGCTCGCAGCTCCTACGGGCACTGCCCCTCCAGTGAAATAAGAAACCAGCATGGTGCCAACCGTATTGCTAACAAAATCGCGTACCGTGATGTACAGTTCCCACTTGGCAACCCACTGCCAGTAGCGATACCCCAGATAGAAGCAATGCTAAGAGCAACCACAAAGTAGAGCACCGTCACGATGAAAATGACGCTGCGCACGGTGTACCCGATTGGGGCGAGGACGATTCAGGCCATGTCCTTGACGACCTCGAAAAGAGTGTCGATCCTCTTCTCCTTGGGCCTCGGGGCGCGCCGCCCTGGCCCACGTCCTTGATGATGCACTTCTCGTGGATCTTCTCCTTGAGCTCCTCAATCGTGCCATTCCCAATCTTGAAAACGTGGCCGCACTCCGCGGCGATGTAGGCACGCTGGGAGGCCGTCAGCGTGGCAGACGGCTCCGCCACAGACGGCGGCTGCGGCGGGAAAGGATGCGGCCCACCTGGCGGGGCCGCCGCTGCGGGCGCCGCGGCGGCGCTCCTCGCGGCCGCGGAGGTGCCGGCCTGCATCGCGTTGGCGGCGATTGCCGAGGACAGCTGCGGGGCGATCGCGTCGGCGATGATCTCGCCCTGCCGCTCGTACTCCTTGGTGCGTGCAGTCTGCTCCTCGGACTCTACAACCTTCTTGTAGCGCCTGCTGTGCTTCAAGAGAAATTTCTCGGCGACTTTAACCTGGTCTTCCGTATCTGCACTGCTCGAGTTCTTCGAACGATGCTTCTTCTTCTTGCCACTCGCGGTCGTTCGGCTTCGGCTGCCAAATCGGCGGCCAAGCACCGTATCCGCGAGATTGCTGCTGACCACGCTCTCCATTGGATTTGGCCATTTCTGTTTGATTTTGGTTGTGATGCAGTGATCTCACGGACCTTCGAGCCTGAACAACTGCAGGATAAGCGGGAATAGCGTGGACCAACGAACGGATGAAAGAGATGGGGTACTGCAGCCTGAATAATTTCAACAGGAACTCCATAGTCACGAGAAGCTTCAGTCCACCAGCCAACTCCAATGCTAAAGGCCTAGAGAGTCTCCCCAACGACTGACCTCGAAGTCTCGCAAACGGCGTGGGCGACTGATCGAGCCATGGGAGCAGATTTTTCTTCGCCAAAGGTCCGCGGCCGAACATTCAAACACGATTCGGAGTTTTGATTACCCAACCGATTTGCTGGGCGAGTGCGTGCAACTCTAGGTCAAGCCACTCACATGCACGAGGCCCGTCGGATCAAATGCGACTCCTCTCGAACACGACCGATAGGGGCTCAGAAAACACTGAGGCGAACAGGAACGTGACACAGCTAACGCAGTATATATATATATATGTATATATATGTATATATTTATATATATATATATGAATGACTGTGTATATATATATATGTACGTGTGTCTATATATATATATATATGTATAGTTCTCTCTCCTTTTATATATATGTATATTTGAGAGGCCTTACGGCCGGTGCAACCGACCCTGAACGACGACGACGACGACGACGATGACGGCGACGGCGACGACGACGACGACGACGAGCCCTCTCGGGGGCATCTTGGGGGTAGTTTTGGGGCCTCCTGGGAGGCTCTTGGGGGCCTCTTGGGAACCTCGTGGGGGCCTTTTGGGGCTTCCTGGGGGTCTCTTCGGGGCCTTTCGGGGCCTCTTGGCGGGCTTCTTGGGGGCATCTGGGGGCCTCCTGGGAGCCTTTTAGGCCGAGGGCTCGAGATGTCCGTTCGGGCCCCCCATCTGGGTTCTCTCTTGGAGCCGTCTTGGGGGCCTTTTGGGATGTCTTGGAGGCCTCTTGGGCGGTCTTGGGGCCCTTTTGGGTCGTTTTGGGGCCCGCTTGAAGGCCTCTTGGGCGACCTTGGGGGCCTCTTGGGCTGTCTTGGGAAGCCGACAAGGCAAGAACGCAAACATCTTTCAACAACTGAAGGCAAATTTATGGTTTTTGCCCAGGGGGCCCTCTTGGGAGTGCTCTTGGAGGCCTCTTTGGGGCGTCTTGAACACCTCTTGAGCCGTCTGGAGGCTACCGTGGCGTCTTGGACTGAACATTTGACGATTTGGGGCCTTCAAGGACCGTCTTGGAGGCCTCTTGGGGCACTCTTGCCGCGTCTTATTATTATTATTACTATTATTATTATTACTATTATTATTATTATTATTATTAGTCGTCGTCGTCGTCGTCGTCGTCGTCGTCGTCGTTGTAGTCGCCATAGTAGTCGTCGTCGTCGTCGTCGTCGTCGTCGTCGTCGTCGTCGTCGTAGTCGTCGTAGTCGTAGTCGTAGTAGTCGTAGTCGTAGTAGTAGTAGTAGTAGTAGTAGTAGTAG
>CAUYUJ010015989.1:112500-115000 GCA_963575745.1 Prorocentrum cordatum
TCGCGCCAGCGCCGCTTGGGAATGCCCAGTAATGATCAAGGACAACTCGGAGGTCTGCACGCATCGTGACGTTACCTGGAGGGGGGAGAAGGGCGGCTGGAGCCGGTAACAGCTGTTATCGCGAAAGATATAGAGACGCTGTCCTGGGAGATGATGCAGATCGCGCCAATCAAGTAAAGACAATCACGTTGGACAGTCAAAGCCCGCCGAAGCAGTCTTTGTCTCGGTGCCAGACCAGCGCTTCGTCCAGAGCGGGGCTCTCCTGAGCTGCACGGATTACAATCAAGGCGCTGAAGTAGGGACAATTGTTGAGTTCAGGAGGGGCTCTGTGTTCGGGCCGCTCCTTGACCTAGGTCAGGGAATCTCTTCGTGGCCGAGGCTTTTCGTGGCTAGAACAGTCCGTACGTTTCTGATTCAGCGTCTTTCATGGTACCGCAACGGCCATACTTCATGAGTTGACTACTAGCGCCCGTACCTTACCCTCGATTTCTTGGGGTGGGATTCCGAGGGGGGCTCTGGGTGTGTGATGTCGGATGGGGGTCCCCGCTCGAACGGGCACCCCCCTCGGCGTTCGACATCTGCGCCCATATCTGCAGCGCCCTCATCGCCTCGCCCTCGCCCATTCCTCATCCCCACGGGCTTGTGCGCGTACTGATCTCTCATCAGAGCTGACGACGTGAGTGCAGGAGGCCCTCAGGCCGCGCCCGCGGCTCGGCAGGGCTGCCGCCAGGACGCCCGGTGCGGCGCACGATCCGACAGCGTGTCGCGCGCCCCGCCTTGCCGGCTGCGCCGCGTCTTTCCCTGGCGTCACGGGGGCCATTCGCCCCCCTCCTGCTCGGACTCTCTCTCCGCGCCTGCTCTGGCCCCCCCCTGCCAGGCCTTCTTGATGGCGTCCCAGTAGATGGGTTCGAAGGATCACGCAGCAAAGCCGATGTCTCGGCGATGTGGCTCGTCGACGTCGCCGATGCATCGCCGACGTCGATGATGCATCGCCGATGCATCGGCGATGCGGCGCCATCCTCCGACACCAAAACGCCCGCGGGGGCGCGAAGATGTAGTCGCGCTCTGATCGCCGCTGTCTGGGCCAGAGCGGCTGCGCTTCTCCAAGGGGGCGGCGCGAGGGCGCGAGTGCGCGAAGAGAACTGCGCACCGCGCATGGTGGACCCCATGCGCGAAGTTTGGCGGCCCACGTGGGATACGGTCAGAAACTTCGGCTTAGCGTGTCGCGCCGCCTGTTCTGGCCCACTACCTCTCTGCGCGACACTCTAACTTCGTCCTGGTCCCCAAGCGTCAACATCCCGAGCATTCCTCAGCCTCCCGCCCCGCGGAGCGGAGCGACACGCTACTTTGGGGGCTCCCAGTCGGGGGAGGGATGAGGAGATCGGCCGACATCGAGCGATCCGCGCTATCGGAGAGCCGCGACCGTTCAAAGTTGGATGATCCGCACAGTGCCACCCGCCCATCAGGGCATGTGATGCCCTTGCATCCTTGTGTTCGGCAGCAGTCCTTCGGGTCGTTCGCTGGCGCCCCGCAAGAGGATGCCAGGGATGATGGGGGGTGGCTAGGGGGGCGGAAGCGAGGGGAGGCGGAAGTAAGGGGGTGGGGAACAGAGCGGGGCAGGGGGAGGGGAGAGGAGGGGGAAGAGGAGAAGGAGGAGGAGGAGGAGGAGAAGGAGGAGGAGGAGGAGGAGGAGGATGAGGAGGAGGCGGAGGAGGCGGAGGAGGCGAAGGCGGCGGAAGGAGGAGGAGCAAGCGGCGGAGGAGGAGGAGGATGAGGAGGAGGCGGAAGAGGCGGAGCAGGCGGAGAGGCGGAGGAGGAGGAGGAGGAGGAGGAGGAGGAGGTGAGGGAGGAGGAGAGGCGGAGGAGGCGGGCGGAGGCGGAGGCGGGGCGGAGCGGAGGCGGAGGCGGAGGAGGAGGAGGAGAGGAGGAGGAGGAGGAGGAGAGAGGAGGAGAGGCGGAGCGGCGGCGCGGCGGCGGCGGCGGCGGCGGGCGGATGATGAATGATGATGATGATGATGATGATGATGATGATGATGATGATGATGATGATGATGATGATGATGATGATGATGATGATGATGATGATGATGAGATGATGATGATGGAGGAGGAGGAGAGAGGAGGAGGAGGAGGAGGAGGGATGAGGAGGAGGAGGAGAAGGAGGAGGAGGCGGAGGCGGAGGCGGAGGCGGAGGCGGAGGCGGAGGCGGAGGCGGAGGAGGAGGAGGAGGAGGAGGAGGAGGAGGAGGAGGAGGAGGCGGAGGGGGAGGCGGATGCAGAGGCGGAGGCGTCCCATCCTCCTCTCGTTCTCCTCCTGTCCTCCTATCCATGTGGAGTCAACGCTGGCTGATATTACGGATATAATTTGTCCTGCTGCCGAGGGTGGGGTTGATGCCCACGGCGGAGCCCAGACCAGAGGTGGCATCGCAAGGCCCCGCGGGTTTTTGCATGCGCTGAGGTGGCACTGCTACGCACCCCCGCGCCTGTAAGCGAGCACTGTG